>SSNP01000052.1:1922042-2005759 GCA_006937955.1 Pachypanchax playfairii
TCCGGCTTCGGTGCGGTTTTTCCGCAAGCTACCACTCACATCTGCTCCGGATAGGGAGTGCGGCCAGCTCCGGTGCTGGGTGCGTAAAACGTCACCCGCGAGAACAGAAGTTCACGTGGGTTATCGTTTTGTCGGGACTTCACACGAGAACACGTCCATTATTTAGCAAATGTTTGAAAATGTGTTGTGCTGCAGGCTTTCGGGACCCTGTGTCACTGGGTGTGATGTAATGTTTACATTTCCTATTAGCGCGTGTGCTGTCTAAAAAGAAGAGTCAAGTTACAATTGTTTGTACACTCGTTTATTTTGAAAAAAAACCGGATATTCAAGCCACACTTCCTGTATAGTTCGTCAGATTTCATCAAACTTGACGCGGATCGACTCCGGCGTCCGGAAAAAATTGAACCTTGCGGATTCTTTCCGTAGTGCCGTACGGCCCCCGTAACCGGACCCGCACCGCGCGGAGCTACTGTGAGCCTTCAAAAGGGATTTTAATCTAACGGAATACCGGACCGGATCTGGATGCAGTGTGAGCCCGGCGTAAAACATGCAGGATAGTGGCCCTCGAGGCCTGGAGTTTGATACACCTGCCTTAAAACATGCTAAAATTTGTTAACGTAGCCACGTATTACAAAGAGTGCTTTACCGGGTTCATTTGTTGTTTCTGACAGGTCTGTGTCGCCCTCCTTCTCTGACACAAGACCGTACACTTTTTCTTTCTTTTTTTTTTTTTCAGGGACCGTCCTGTCAGTTGCACTGATGGTCTGCACTGCAGACGCTGCAACTCATAGTTCTTTCTTTTATTTGTGACATTGCTGCTGTGTCCACCAAATAAAATGTCTCTCCTAGCCCCCACTTCGCCCACTAGCACTTCAGTTTCAGTCTCTGTAAAGTTTTACTTCTTTGATCTTTGGTTTACTCGACATATGTCCCATGTTCTTCATATGCATCAATATTCATGTCCTGCTTTGCATTGACCTTATATGGCCAGGTTTGGGCATGTTCGGGGCAGTACATGAGCCAATTTCACATGCGCAAACTTCCAGGAAGAGTGTGATTTATAAAGGGGAAAGTGCTTACAACTGTGCGTACGCATGGTTTTATAAATCGGAATTTTTTTTGCTGTACGCAAACTTTTTGTTTTGGTCGTACGTACATTTTTAGTAGGGATTCTATGCAATGTTTTATAAATGAGACCCCAGGTCTTTCCAAAACATCTTTAGATGCTTGAGAAGATTAAAGTGAAATGTTCTTTCTTATGGTTACATTCATAAGTTTTTGTTTGTCTGTCCAGAACTCCCACAGCATTATGTCCTGAAAGAGGAGGAAGTTCTTACTGACCCGCAGAACTGTAACCAGGAGAGAAGTTCCAGTTTGGAACAAGAGGAACCAGAACACCGACAAGAAGAACTAGATGGTCTACAGATTAAAGATGAACAACAGGAACCTCAATGTTCACAGGAGGAATTAGAAGAACCAGAAGCTCCACCGATTTTAATGAAACAGGAGGATCTTGGTATCAGTCATGGTGAAGAGCAGCTTATACTGAAGCTGGAGACGGAAACTTTCATGGTGATTTCTGCTTATGAGGGAAGAGACCACAATGAACCAGATATAAACAAGGACCAGCTCCTCTATCAGAACTGTCCTGAAGCTGAGAACCAGAATCAGGAAGAAAGCATAAATGAAAACTCAGAATCAAGTGAAGAAAAACAGCTGATAGAAAATCAGAGACGTCTACAAACCAGAGATCACAGAGACAGTGTAGACCATCCAAAACTAAAGAAGCCTTTCTCATGTCAGAGCTGTGGAAAAAGCTTCACTCTAAGAGGTTATCTACTCAGACACATAAGAACTCACACCAGTGAGAAACCTTTGCCATGCCAGACCTGTGGAAAAAAATTCAATCAGAGGGCTCATTTGCTACTTCACATTAAAACTCACACAGGTGAGGAGCCTTTCTCATGTGAGACCTGCAGAAAAAGTTTCACTCGGAAAGGAAATTTACTTCTTCACATGAGAACTCACACAGGTGAAAAGCCTTTCTCTTGTCAGACTTGTGGGAAAAGTTTCACTTCTAAAAATGATTTAAAAAATCACATGAAAACTCACACAGGGGAGAAGCCTTTTTCATGTCAGACCTGTGGAAAAAGTTTCACTTTTAAAAATGTTTTAAAAGATCACATGAGAATTCACACAGGTGAGAAACCTTTCTCATGTCAGACCTGTGGAAAAAGTTTCACTTTTAAAGGTGCTTTAACAAATCACATGAGAACTCACTCAGGTGAGAAGCCTTTCTTATGTCAGACCTGTGGAAAAAGTTTTTGCCATAATGATCATTTAGCCAAGCACATGAGAACTCATACAGGTGAGAAGCCTTTCTCATGTCAGACCTGTGGAAAAAGGTTTATTCAAAAACACCATTTACTCTCTCACATAGATACTCACACAGGTGAGAAGCCTTTCTCATGTCAGACCTGTGGAAAATGTTTCAGTTATAGTAGTAAGTTACTCCTTCACATGAGAACTCACACAGGTGAGAAGCCTTTCTTATGTCAGACCTGTGGAAAAAGTTTCAGTTGTAAAAATGTTTTAACAAATCACATAAGANTGCGCAAACTTCCAGGAAGAGTGTGATTTATAAAGGGGAAAGTGCTTACAACTGTGCGTACGCATGGTTTTATAAATCGGAATTTTTTTTGCTGTACGCAAACTTTTTGTTTTGGTCGTACGTACATTTTTAGTAGGGATTCTATGCAATGTTTTATAAATGAGACCCCAGGTCTTTCCAAAACATCTTTAGATGCTTGAGAAGATTAAAGTGAAATGTTCTTTCTTATGGTTACATTCATAAGTTTTTGTTTGTCTGTCCAGAACTCCCACAGCATTATGTCCTGAAAGAGGAGGAAGTTCTTACTGACCCGCAGAACTGTAACCAGGAGAGAAGTTCCAGTTTGGAACAAGAGGAACCAGAACACCGACAAGAAGAACTAGATGGTCTACAGATTAAAGATGAACAACAGGAACCTCAATGTTCACAGGAGGAATTAGAAGAACCAGAAGCTCCACCGATTTTAATGAAACAGGAGGATCTTGGTATCAGTCATGGTGAAGAGCAGCTTATACTGAAGCTGGAGACAGAAACTTTCATGGTGACTCCTGCTGATGAGGGAAGAGACCACAATGAACCAGATATAAACAAGGACCAGCTCTTCTATCAGAACTGTCCTGAAGCTGAGAACCAGGATCAGGAAGAAAGCAGAAATGAAGACTCAGAATCAAGTGGAGAAAGACAGCTAATAGAAAATCAGAGATGTCCACAAACCAGAGATCACAGAGACAGTGTAGACCATCCAAAAATAAAGAAGCCTTTCTCATGTCAGACCTGTGGAAAAAGCTTCACTCTAAGAGGTTATCTACTCAGACACATAAGAACTCACACCAGTGAGAAACCTTTGCCATGTCAAACCTGTGGAAAAAAATTCAATCAGAGGGCTCATTTGCTACTTCACATTAAAACTCACACAGGTAAGGAGCCTTTCTCATGTGAGTCGTGCAGAAAAAGTTTCACTCAGAAATGAAATTTACTTCTTCACATTAGAACTCACACAGGTGAAAAGCCTTTCTCTTGTCAGACTTGTGGGAAAAGTTTCACTTCTAAAAATGTTTTAAAAAATCACATTAAAACTCACACAGGGAAGAAGCCTTTTTCATGTCAGACCTGTGGAAAAAGTTTCACTTTTAAAAATGTTTTAAAAGATCACATGAGAATTCACACAGGTGAGAAGCCTTTTTCATGTCAGACCTGTGGAAAAAGTTTCACTTTTAAAGGTGTTTTAACAAATCACATGAGAACTCACACATGTGAGAAGCCTTTCTTATGTCAGACCTGTGGAAAAAGTTTCACTTTTAAAGGTGTTTTAACAAATCACATGAGAACTCACACATGTGAGAAGCCTTTCTTATGTCAGACCTGTGGAAAAAGTTTCACTTTTAAAGGTGTTTTAACAAATCACATGAGAACTCACACAGGAGAGAAGCCTTTCTTATGTCAGACCTGTGGGAAAAGGTTTAGTCTAAAACATCATTTACACAATCACATAAATACTCACACAGGTGAGAAGCCTTTCTCATGTCAGACCTGTGGAAAAAGCTTCAATTTTAAAAATGATTTAAAAAATCACATGAGAACTCACACAGGTGAGAAGCCTTACTCATGTCAGACCTGTGGAAAAAGCTTCACTTTTAAACATGTTTTAACAAATCACATGGGAACTCACACAGGTGAGAAGCCTTTCTCATGTCAGACCTGTGGAAAAAGCTTCACTTGTAAAAATGTTTTAATAGATCACATGAGAACTCACACAGTTAAGAAACCTTTCTCATGTCAGACCTGTGGAAAAAGCTTCAGTCGAAGCGGTAGTTTACTCCTTCACATGAGAACTCACACAGGTGAGAAGCCTTTCTCATGTCAGACCTGTGGAAAAAGCTTCAGTCGAAGCAGTAGTTTACTCCTTCACATGAGAACTCACACAGGTGAGAAGCCTTTCTCATGTCAGACCTGTGGAAAAAGCTTCAGTCAAAGCGGTAGTTTACTCCTTCACATGAGAACTCACACAGGACAGAAGCCTTTCTGATGTCAGACCTGTGGAAAAAGGTTTATTCAAAAACATCATTTACTCACATGAATACTCACACAGGACAGAAGCCTTTCTCATGTCAGACCTGTGGAAAAAGGTTAATTCAAAAACATCATTTACTCTCTCACATGAATACTCACAGGTGAGAAGCCTTTCTCATGTCTTACCTGTGGAAAAAGCTTAACTTGTAAAAATGTTTTAATAAATCATTTGAGAACTCACACAGGTGAGAAGGTGTAATTTTTTTAATCCTGTAACATTCTCATTTGTTGGTGTTTGTAAAATAAAATAAAGTTTGCAGACCCTAAAAAGCAAGTGTTCATGTATGTGGATGTAACGCAACAAAGGAGTTGAATGAGCAAAAATCAGATTTTGTAATTAGGAAGTTTTATTATTTTTATTGATCTAATACTATTTGAACTACTTTAAATCGCAAAAAAACAGACATTTGATGAACAAATAAAGACAAAAAAATGACCTAACTAGATGTTATAAATGATGCATCAGTCCTCCAATACTGGCCTACACCAATAGCTAATTGACAATTCTATGTTTTTCAGAAAATTTGAGGAAGTAAATATATTTCTCCACTTTGTTGACAACAGCTCACAGTCCAATTCTGATGAGTTCTACAAACCGAGGTCAGTCTTGGATGTACTGGAGGAGGGGTTTGTTGAAGAAAGGAGTTTTGAAGAATTTCAAGCAATCTAGGGACAGATTCGATTCAAGGTCCACAATCAGGCAAACAATACACACTGAAGACCCAAGGCTTTGGTTTTTTTCAAAGTGTGGGTTAGTGATGGTTTGCTCAGGGTACATGTACAGGTTCAAGCTTTACCAGGATGCTAGTGGTGGAGTAAGTGTTGTGGGTGTGTTGGGAATGGCTCCAGAGGTGGTTTTTCACCTATGTAGTGATATACACCACAATGGCCACAGGGTTTTTTTAGGGATGTCACGATCAACTTTTTTTGCCCACGAGTCTGAGTCATTTGATTTTGAGTATCTACCGATACCGAGTCCTGATCTGATCTATAATACATTTTAAAAAATTAAAAGGAGCAAATAAACAGATCCAGGATGTTCCTTATTTTGTATTTTAATTCACCCTATTTTAATATGTAGCTGCAGGGACAGGACAGCCTTCAGTCCTGAGACTGGGGTTTCCCCTGGGCTTCCTCCCAGTGGGGAGTCATGAAGTTGTTACTTGCAAGTAAAAACGAACACGACGAGAACGCATTCCTGTACTATGAGCACACAAACCGGTGGACAGACAATACGTTATTAAAAAAAACAACGTTTTATGAAAATGTCCACTTCCTGAACAAGTTTAAAATAATGTCATAGGGATTTATTTTGACTGTAAAGTAAAACTGGGAGTCATACTAATGTGGCTAGCAAAGCTAGTGGAGCTAACGGGGCAACATTCTCAACACAACATCGACCGAGCCAATTAAAAAAGCTTACCTCGAAGAAAATGTACACATCGAGGCTTTTATATATAACTTTATTTATTGTTTTTTATATGTGTGGGAAGGGTGGGAATGTGGGTTATATGGGGTCATTTTAATTTGTCAAGCACTTTGTGTTGCTTTTTGGGCATGAAAAGTGCTATATAAATAAATAAAGTTTGAGTATAACATTTTTCCAACTGTTGTGTAGACTACAGGACTGTTATTAGTCACGTTCACATTTTAACACACATTACGGTCGTCATGGAAATGCGTTGCCCCTTAAAATGGCAGCTGCGGGTTGCGAGGGAAAGTGTCCCGGATACTGACGTCACGGGAAAAGGTTTATAGATGCGTTAAAAAATATTGAGAATATATACATATATGTCCGAGTCCTGATTGGGAGGTAACGTCCGATTCCAATCGAGTACTACGGAATCGGGTCCGATTTCCAATCACGTGATCGGATCTGGACATCCCTAGTTTTTTTCTTTTCTTTTTTTTGGACTATTTTTTTTTTGCTCAACATGGGTGATGTGGATTTGCTGGACCAGTGTCTGGCTATCTATACCAAGAGAAGAAAAAATAAGAGGTGGTACATGTGCATATCAAATTTTTTTGGATCTGGTATGTGTGAATGCATGGTGGTTTTACCAGAGAAAAAAATGCAACAGAATCAGATCTTTTGAGTTTTAAAACATCAATAGCACAAGGACTGATCAATGCAGGGTCTATGACATACAGTTGCAGGGGAAGGCTAAGCCTGACCCAGACTCTAAAGAGAAGGGAGCAGGTAAATACTGTCTGAGGTGCAGTATGGGATCAGGCAGTGCTAGCTAAGAAGCGCACCCATCAAGTATGCCATGAGATGCTGCTCAGAGAGGTACCCAAGGAAGACCAGATTCAACTGTGTCACGTCATGTCTCACTCTGTCCCCACTGCTTTAAAGGCTTTCACTCAAAATAGAGAAGTTATTCGAAAAAAATCAATTAGCTTGAAATATTTAATAGGTCTTACATTACATCTTGAATTTTTCCATGTTTCCTGTATAATAGTATTGCTGTAAGATCATTTTCTAATTTGAAACATTTTAAAAATATGTTTGTTGTTTGTTCCTTTTTTGTGCACTGTCCACATGTGTGGACAGTAAAATAACTTCTATATAGAATCATATTTTTAAAAAATTCAAAAGGATCTTTATTTTTGGGCTTAAAGAGGAATAAAATCCAAATGACCATTTTTTTATAATGCATGCATGAAAGGGTTAATTAGACTTTTTGTTATTCAGATTTACTTTATCACCCATAACATGTAAATATTTAACTTTAGTTTTGGGAATGTATTTTATGTTCTGGACACAAAATATTTCAATGTGTTTTTAGATTTATATTGTTTTTTTTGTGAATAGAGTAAAAAGTATTTTGAAGATTATGTGATTATTTTTGTTCTGAGTTTTGTACATTAAATTAGAGAAGCATTACAATGACAAATATCTTTAAGAGTTGATCCTTTGGAGCTACAAAAAGGTTCTGTAGTTTTTTGTGTGGCTTGACGGTGGTGCTGATCTCCGTACCCGTTCTGTTACTCTGATGTATGACAGCATTATTGTGTTGTTCTGTTTATCTTCTGAATTTTCTTTAACATGTTAAAGACTAACGTCAAGTGACCAGATAAAAGTTGGACTCACATCTGTAGGTCAGAGTGTTTTAACACAGTCACTGTCTGAGTGAATCTTCCTAATTTGATGATTTCATAATGAGCCTTTAACAAATTATTTTTACAAGGGGTGTATTTTTGTTTTGTTTGCATGGTGCAAATTCTGTAATGACAAAACCAAACATTTGTTGATTTACTGGTGCTCTATTACAGTACAGTTTTTATTGATATCCAATTAAAACACAGTAACCAAACTTGGCTGATAAATAACTTATTCCAGCAGGCAAATATTAACATTCAGATAAAGGCCAAAGTTTAGAAAAGAAATATTTATCTAAAATCTTTACAATGAAAAATATCTCTTCAGGTGATTTATATAATATATATATTTATATATTAGTTATTCTATCAAATTAAGCAGCCTATTTTCAATCAGTCATCTTAAAGGCACTTGATGAAGAAAAGAAAAAAAAGTTTCAATGTTATTTTAAAACTCTGAAAATCATTTAAGATCTAAGAGTCAGAAAGATGAATTGAGCCAAAAACAACGAGCTCCTCCGAAAAGCTTAACAATCCAGATGTTTTAAAGTTCGGATGGAATGATTAAAGTTCTTCTGCATCCTGGAAAAAGTCTTTTCCCAGAATTCTATCTGGTAACATTTACTCATCTATATGAACAATTTAAATATAAAACATGTGAAAACACAGACTCCAGCAATACAGCACATGCACGCACACACACTGAACCAGGAACAGGCGCACAGTGACGGACGGACCTTTCACTGATATGAAGCAGAAACAACAGTTACTAAATAATTCCTTTCCTTTTTCAGCTCTTGCTCACATTCGCTTTTACAACATGCAAATGAGCATCGCACAGCAACAAAATTGATATTTACACGCGGTGCCTGAATAGATGTTACCATGGTAACCATGTAAACTAAACAGGCAAATGAGCCTTCTTCATTTTCTGGCATCCAAACAGAAACAGAGCTGATTCCGTCCAGCAGCCGGCTTGAGGAGTTTCTACAGCAGCTGTTACCGTCTGTCACGTCTGATCAACAGCTCTACGATATCACTGATCAATTCATCAAAATGAAACACACAGTACAAGATGACTGATCAATCCCTGTAAGACCAGTCAGAACAGGAAAACTACTGACCACAGAGGACGGAAGATAACCACCGTCTGAAGTAACGAGTTACAGTATGAGCGTGTTCATCTATTCTTAATGGAGGTCAGGAAATGACATCATTGTTAAACAAACCAACTAGTTCTATCTCAGTTTAAACATCTGGGACTTCAGACAGATTAATTTAGAACATTTTTGCTTGATGTGGTTCTGTCGAGTCCGTTGATCCTCTCAGGAAGCAGCCCTTCCTCAATGGCTACCCTGGACTCAAGAATCTGAGAGAGAGAAGAAGTCAAATTAATTAATTAAATAAGACAAACCATAAAACACATTAGAGTCCAGTCTTCTTCTCTACATTGATTCAGTTCATTGAGGTTTGCAGGTATTTGTTTCTGCACAGTGAGCTTAAGCTCTGGTCACGATGACCTGGAAGAACACGCTGTTCATGTCCTACAACAACAACAAACTTTATTTATAAAGAGCTTTTCAAACAAAGTTTATCAAAGTGCTTTACAGATTTAAAATGACCCCACAACCCCCTAATCCCCCCTTTAAAAAACCAAAAATAAAATAAAATAAAACCCCCGTCCCAACCCAACCCATCGACCATACACACACACACACACACACACACACACACACACACACACACACACACACACACACACACACACACACTTAAAAGCTACAAAAACAGCGGGCTGAGCACAGATGAGCCAGGAAATGCCATCATGGGAGCCATCTGCATCAGTAGCAGCAGATCAGCAGCAGCCGCCAAGGCACCAACCCTGTGCACCCAGAGGAGGGAGGGCTGGTACCCCCACCTCCACCCAGGCACTACCTGGGGGGCACCCAGGCAGCCACAGCCGACCACCACCCCCGACACAGAGGGGTCCAAGCCTCCTTAATGCAGCCTTCAGTCCACATTATAAGAATCTAGTGTTCTGTTAAGAAGTTCATGACCAGGTCGATGGTCTTCATCAAGATTTTCATGAACGCTCCATGAAAACCCTCTGAGTAGGAAAACCGGTAGAATGTCTTTGAAACAACCTGCGCACAGCTCGCCATAATCGAGAATTATTTACTTTATTATTTATTTCTACAATTGTAGAGAACTGTGAGTTTTTAAAAGGATATAAAATAGAACAAAAATAAATTACACTTAATTCTCCTTTTTCAGGACGCGTGAGGCGACACGATGCAACAGCAAAGGTGTTATAGACCCTTCTGACTGGCACATGGAACTGAATCCAGTCCTGCACCTACATGGCGTCTTCTATCAGGTCCTCAAAAGCTACAGCTGGTAGATCTTCATCCTGCAGCAGCAGCTGGAGTCTTTTTGCTTTACTGCCATTTTAAAAGTTAGAAGCTTTTCCACAACTTTTCAAGCTGATGTGACGATCAACATACAGAATTTTGAAGGTAATGGATGACTACCACGTATATTCTCCGACAACATGTGCTGACAGCTGGAGGATCTTCATAACAAGGCCTTGAAATTGCCATGAGTTGCTCATGGGGGCGTGGTCATGTCCTTACAACAATAATTTTCTTAAGATGGTCATTAGAAGACCAGGAGAAGGTCCTGTATGGAGAGAGGAAAACCTCTGCAGCCAACGTACGACAGATAATCAGCTCATACTTTCAAGGATTCATTAAGTCGCTCCTGCAGCAGCTATAACAACTTCCTGTAGGAAACAGAGCCCGCCTCCACGAATGATTACAAACTCTAAATTTCATAAGAACAAGGGAGATTCTAACAAACCCATCGCTCATACGGGTCACTGTGACCAGGCCTTAAAGCTTCAACTGGGTTCAGGTCTGGACTTTTTACAGGATTTTCCTCAGTTTTCAGGTGTTTAGTCTTGTAGTTGATAACTCACCTTAAATGGTTCACTAATCCCAATAATGCCTCGCAGCGTGTTACAGTAGTAACACAGTACACACTCGTCTCCCCTCACAGGAATATCCTCTTTACTAACAAACACCTACAGAAACAGACACATTTAAATCATCTGCAGCTTCATACCATGAATTCAGATCATCCTTCATCTGCTCTACCTGGATCTCCTCCTCGTTGAAAACCACCTCGTCATCTTTCACCCACGTGTATGTGATGTAATCTGACACGCTGCTGAAGCCAACCTGAGATTCAGACACAGTCAGAGTGAGACAGAAACAGACATGTAACTGTGAACAGCTGGTGGTGAACAGCTGACCTTATAGAGTCCGATCCAGTCCCAGGAACTGGAGGGGAACGGCTGCAGAGGACTGTAGCGAACCATCGCATCGATGTCTGCGCTCCAGTCGCCTTCAGCACGCAGGCGCACCAGAGGAGTCTTGTGTATCTTCCTCAGCTAGAAAAACAAAGATCAACTTTAAAGTGCAACTTCCCCCCAAATCAACTTTTTTTTGCCGATAAACTCTATAAATGAGTGTTTAATAGTCTGTCTACATTTCTGGGTAATGTATTTGGTATTTTAGCACATTTTTATACAACTTTTCATTTTATACCAAAACCGTTAGTGGAGCGCCCTCTTCAGGTTAAAACGTTACACTGCACTTGAATTTGAATCAGGCATTTCTATTGGCTGAGACCTTATTTTCTCTAAAGGTGACGTCATGATTCTGCTGATATGGGATATAAAAGAACTCGGTCTCGGCCACACCTCCGCTCAGTAGTGAGTGAGTTTGAACAGGAAGTGTATACGGCCGTTATCAGAGTTCATTTTAGTGTTTGTGATTGTGTGAAAACAGGTTTTTAGCACATTACTAAATAATTTCTCTTCACGCTGAGATACTTTGATTTATACCTTAGACACCTCTCTGAAACTTGCTTTTGTGCAGACAATGTGCAGCGGTCGCGCAGTCTGATGAGGCTGAGTCACAGATATTACACGAGCTAATCTAAATTTAGCTTTTGCTTTGATCAACAACAATATACTACGAAGGGACGTGTCCCATTCTATGAGACTGAAGCCGCTGCAGTACGAACCACCAGCTTGAAACGGTAGTGCGGTCGCGCGCGCAGCTGCACCCGTTTAGCTAGTAGCGTAGCTAACAACAATGTACCAGTAGAGAAAGAGCCACATTCTATGCCGCTAAGCCGCTGCAGGGCGAATTATCGGCTCGAAACGATACGGATCAGAGCCGCTCCTCTTGTCCAGATATTCCTCCGTCTCACCTGTCCCTCTCTGGTGCATATGTCAGTCAGAGTGACATGTCACTCACTGCACAGAATATCACGCCCCCTTAGTCCGCCATTTATCATGTTATTTTTTAATCTAAATTTGAAAACAGAATGATGTACTAGAATTAAGCATTTACTGTTTAGAAATACTAATAAACACTGATTATTATATAGTATTATTTAAAATACATTTTAGATTTGTAATTGTAACACCAGGATACGTGACCCCGTGGTAAGTTTAAGTATATTATTCTATCAATAAACCCTCTAAATGTAAAAGATGACAGTAAAAAACAGATAAAATACAGAGAATATATTCAAGTCACTTTCATAAATTTAGCCAAAATGAACCACAAATAAATGTTCAGAGTCCCGGTCATGAGTAAAACACTGAAAATGAGATGGAGTTAGTTTTATAGCGCCGTTAGCAGCAGCTCAAGACTGAAACCTGATCAGATCCAAATTTTAATCACTGAGTTGAATTTGAGCTGACATCACACACCATGGTGTCGTGTCTCACCTCCAGTGTGAACACACCCACGACAGGTTTGTGGTCGCTGATGCTGTACTCCATGTTGCTGGTGTACAGGTCTTGCCTGACCTTCAGAGGATACTCCTCATCCTCTTCAAGCTGTTTCATCTGTTTTCGATCGAGACCATCTTCCTCTTCGGGGAACGGCACTTTGGGTCGGATCCGCCACAAAATCCTGTCGGTCCAGGCGGGTTTTCGCTTCTTCCCGCTGAGGAGGCGGTCCCAGATGATTCATGCAGAAAACGCAAAGATGTAGTTGAGACATTAAGAAACTTTGCAAAGAAAAGAAATATAAAACAATAAATCTTCAGACGAGCAACAGAATGGAACAGACATAAAAGAAGGTTAATTTCTCCTCAGTGTCAAAGCGCCTCAGGATTAGTAGAACTTATAGCCACTTGGTGTAAAAGCAAATTAGATTTAAAAACAGGGTTTTAATTTGTTTAAGTTCTGAGTACGTCTGCTTTCATCACAGGGTTCAGCTCAGTCGTGAAGACGCCCAGCGGGAGCAGAGAGATCTGATGAGGAGAGACTTTGTCTGCGATTCAAAAGTAAAAATGGAAATTTGAAGTTGGTTTGAGGAGGACTGATGAAGAATGGTGATATTTTACCCCGATCAGTAAGAACTACGTGGCTAAAGCTACAGTATGTAAGAATCAGACCTGGTTGTCAAATTCAAATCCTGCAGTTCATGTAGAAAAAAAAAAGTGTTCTCAGCCACCCCCCCCCCCCCCCCCCCCCCCGATTTTTCAGTTCTGATGTTGATCCTCATTTAGTTTCTGTTGTATTTGTTACATTTTTGGGAATGTCTGAAGGTCTGTTTGTTCAGCGTTGAGTTTTCCTAAGTGCATTTGAACGCCCCATCACATGCCGCTCAGTTGGAACGATGTGGTGGTTTCTTACTTTTTGTTGCTGGTCGTTGTGGAATTCCAGCTGCTTGTGTTGAAGACTTGGCAGCCTTGCAGACTCACATGTGATTCGTTATGGAACCAGGAAGTCTGGACGCGTAAATAATGATTCTGGTCCAGGTTAGCTTTTTAAAATGACATAAACTAGCGAACACCCAGCTGACTGAGATCAAGATCTGTTACAATGAGACTTTATTTTCAACATCGGTGGAACATTAAACTGTTTTGTGAGTATTTCACTGTAAAACTCTTATATATTGTACCTTTAAATACATCACCATCGCTAGTACAGACATTTAAACCCACGATGTCACACTAAAACTGATTTAATGAACTAACATGGAAAACTAAACATCCCCTGAAACCTAGCATGAATCGGTGTGTGTATTGGTGCCTGCTGGTGAGTGTCTGGATGTTTCTGCTCAATAACCAAATGAAAAATCTAAAAATAAATATGGAACCTTTGTCTGAGATCTACAGAAGTCTCAGTCAAATCAAACACACTCAGCTGAGTCACATTTATTTACATATTTCTATTTAACTAAACAAGGCCGACTAGCCGATTGTTTCATTTAAAAAGTACCTGGTGATGTTGCGATAGACTTTTTCTACATATATGATGATTTAATGGTAAAAATATAATGATTTAACTCTTTGATTCTTCATTCTCTGAGTTTATTATGAGTCTTCTGTCTGTCCATCGCTAATATTCACTAAGAATGGCTATAAAAGGTTTATTCTAACCCTCTTGATCCCCTGAATCTGTAAGGACACGCCTCCTATGATCAGCTGATCGCCTGAATCTTGATCATCTGATTCATGTTCTACTTCACTGTCACAGTAAGCACAAACACAGTGTTAACACGCCAGTGTACCGGTGGTTAGGCGGTCAAAGGGTTAATACACAGTTTACATTCTTAGAGGTGGTTTGAATCTTCCTCTGCAGCAGCGAGTTAAAACAACTGAAGCTAAAGTTTGTCTCTTAAACACTGTTAATTTTTCTGTTTGTTATTTATTTTTGTAGCGTTTAATAACTATTTAAACGTGGAACGAAGGCTTTTATGGACACGTACTCACATGGAAGGTTGTGCACATGCAGATACGGGTATGTTGTTAGATGAATATAATATGGGTATTAAGGAAGATGTGAGTATAAATGTACTTTTAAATTCTTACTAAAAGTCAAACCATGTCCCGTAGAACCTGTCAAGTTAAATAGAGGTGAAGACAAAATAAACACATAAAGAAAAAGATTTTTTTTTTATTTCTGTTACGATATCTTTGATTGTTCTTGCAAACGCTCACCTGCTGTCATACGTGTCTGAGTTCAAGTCAAACTTGTACGTTGGCTGGAAGTCCAGTGGTCCTTCTTCAAACTCCTGCAGTAACGGTTCTTTTTTCTTCAACATGATCAACTGAAAGTGAAAACACACAAACGTCACGGCGTCCCACACTCAGAGGACACCAGGACTCGAACACAAAGGACGCCCAAAGACTCGAACCTGGTCGTTGCTCCACAGCAGGTTGTAGGTTTGGTTGTTGATGCAGGAGCGGACAAAGTGCATGCCGTGGTCCTGGATCCTGAAGTTCAGATCTCCAAGCCAGAACACCAACCTGGACAAAGAGACCAAATAAAAAAAGTTTGTTTTTAACCTGAAAAACGGAGTTTGTGTCTAATGTTTGATCTCACCTGTGGTCATTTATCTTTGGAGCCTTCTTACATTCAAACATCTGTGTGTCCATGATGTACTCGAACTCATCCACCCGTTCTGTGGCATATTTCATATGAGCAGCCAGGTGACAGTTGAGGAAGCAGATCATGTGACCATAGAAAGACAGACGGACAGACACGCCGCCTTTGTTTCCCTGATGGACAAAAAGAGAAAAATTAAAAGAAAAACTTCAAACATTTTAACATTTAAGTCAAACGAAGCAGCTTCTGCCTCCTGGATTTTGTTTATGACACTGAAAGTTGGAGCAGTTTGGTTTTGGCATAATGAAATATCAACATTAAATGAACAACTTTCAGGCTGCGCATGTGTCACTCACATTTTTTGGACTACTGATTCAGTCTTAACCAAATGTCTATCACATTAAAGGTGATATACCCGATTTCAAATTGTCTAACTTAGAATGTCAACAAATGTAAACAAAGTCACAGAACTCTCAGCCCCTCCCGTCAGGTAGAATTCCTAAGCCACGCCCCCCCCAGGTTTGGAAACACGCGTAGCCCCAGAAGACGACCGAGTGCAAGACACTGGTCCGCAGTTCATTCAAGTACCGTAACATGGCGGAATCACCGGTAAGTGAAAACAATATAACAACAAACAACTGACATTAATTGTTACTTTGTCCTGAACCTGACGTGGAACCAGCCGGCGGCTGTTTCTCCTGCTGTGACATGGTAGAGCGGCGAACACTCCCAGCAGTGGTGTGCTGCGGTAATATGTCTCAGTTTTTTAGGAGCACAGAAGCCAAATAAATATGGAAGTCCATATGGCTGGAGCGAT
Organism: Pachypanchax playfairii; assembly: GCA_006937955.1. Classification (NCBI taxonomy): domain Eukaryota; kingdom Metazoa; phylum Chordata; class Actinopteri; order Cyprinodontiformes; family Aplocheilidae; genus Pachypanchax; species Pachypanchax playfairii. Next base: position 1,938,060 of record SSNP01000052.1, read on the forward strand.
CATCAGATTCCAACCCACTGAGTCAGAACATCTACGTTTGGTCCTTTTATTTCTGTGTGAGTGATGTCATCATTCTCTGGGTCTGATTTAGGGAAATACATTAATGAAGCAGTGTTGCTACAACCAGCTGATATACACCGTTTCATCCTTTTATCTATGAAAACACCAACTCACTAATGCTTTTCATGTAAGATGTAAATAACGAGCTGCTTCCTGTTTCATCACTTCCTGTTTTACACTCACCTTAGAAGAGTCAAACACACAAATCTGCAGCATGTTTTGTTAAACAAAGTTATAATCTGCAGCGTGTCACAAACAAGAAGCCAGTAAATTTAAAATTCTAAAGTTACTCTCAGCTTCATTTAGTATCTGTATCCAGGTTTCATTAGGAAAAGCTCAAAATTTGGCTTCAGCTATTTTGTTCTGCTAGCTAAGCAATCAGTAACGTGTGAACAGGAAAACACAAACTGTGATGGGTGTTAGTGTGACGTGTAACACAGTGTGTGTGTTTCTGCTCACCCAGTAACCGAAGATGCCCGTGCGCGTGTATGTGGCCTGGATGTCTCTGATGAAGGGGATGTGCTCCAGCTTAGAGAAGAAGAGCAGCAGCAGACCCTGCATCCTGATGGACGACACCTGAAACACGTGGTTTTACATCACACCAAACTCACAAAGTTACACTCACTGTGCGAGCACGTGAGACACTACCTTCACATAATTCAGTGGCGCTAAGGTGGACATCAACATGTGACTCCATGAGTCATCGAAGATCATGTCTGACACAAATCTCACGGGCCTGGAATAGACTTCCTGCAGACTGAGCAGAGTTGTGTTTGGGAATCAAGTGACTGAGAGAACAAACAGATTTCTGAAGACAAAAACAAACAAATTTACCCGATGACATAAAGGTCGGCACTTTTTGGTGAGTTCAGGTGGAGAAGAGAGGTCACATCTTCTGGAGGATCCGCAGTGGCCACGTTCCACGTGACTATATGAAGCCTGTGGGATAAAAAAAAAAAAAAAACAACCTGAGAAGGTCTGAGAGACAACAGTTAGTTTAAAAAGACACCTGATCATGTAGCCAGTTTCTGTTCTACTCAAATAAAACTAAATATAATCACATGATGTTAGAACATGAAAGCAGTAACAGCACCAGCAGAGTGACGCAGCTGCAGTTTGATCAGAAGAGAAGAAACAGCCTTTTATCAACATTTAGAATAATGAATTCATTCACTGATCAACAACCAAAAACAGTCAGAGGAATAAGTTCAGCTGGATGTTAAACCACATAAAGTGAGATTTCTACATCCCAAAGGAGACAAATCCAGACAGAAGATGGACTCGTATTATTCTCCTCTAGCAGAAACACAAGAGGCTTCAGTCTCGTGCACCTGAAGCTGGTCTTCTTGGGCTTGTTGACTTGTTTGGTACAGATGAGGAAGGCGTTGTCCAGGGCCTTGACCATTTTCTCACTCAGCTCGTTTTTGGGCTCCAGGTCATCCACGCAGGTCATCAGCTGGTTGAGCCGATGGCGCAGAGCCAGTTTGGTTCCCGTTGACTGCGTGGCATCAGATGAAAGGGTGTCGCTGCGTACGCGCCCTACGGTACCAAACAGCTGACTGATTTCATCCATAACAGCTCAAGACGACTGAAGTTACTCAAATTTATTAATGGATAAAAAATATATCAGAATAAAAATGGAACCGGAGGAGCAGCAATCCTCTGCACTGTAGAACCAACCAGCTAAATGAAGTGAGGAGAGTTCAGGCTGTGGGATCTGAACACCTCATAGTTTCACAGATTATCATATTGCTTAATTTGTCTACAAAACGTCTTTGTGCACTAAAAACTACTTCTAATCTCATTGTAAAATGTTCTAACAAAAGGCCTATTAAAACTTGAGAAACCACCTCACATGTTAGAATGTTAAAAACTCCGAACAGCAGTTTATCTACTCTAAATCCGCATTAGGTGTGTATTGTTGGGAAATGTAATCCAGCTCCCAGAATGCAGTAGTCTGGTAAACGCAGCACTATATTTAGTCTTGAGCACATTCAACCTGACATTATGAAGAATATTTGGTTTTTCAGTCACATTCCTGGAGTACCAGAAACAACGTAACACATCCTCTAAACCTTTGATACACAGAATGAATTTTTCAGTGTCAGAAAATAAAACAAATAATAAAACAAAACAAAGTCCGACTGAAAAACACTGACTGTAAAGTCTGAAGAAAGTCAGATTTCTAAAGAAACAGCAAGAAAGTCTGACATGAGTCCAGATACACAGTTCAACCACAATAATACGACTACTAACAGATGATCCATTTTCACTTGATGTGTCAGATCAGAGTTCTGAAACCTGCGGTTCTGGGTCCACATGTGACCTTTCAGCTCCCCTGAAGTGGCTCCTTTGACCAACATGAACCTGATTAACAGGAGCTGGATCATGTTTCTGCAGCAGAATGACACTAATATTATAAACAGGTTGTTCTGTCTGTATGAACTGGTTCCAGAACCAGAACTGAACAGACTTGAGTTTGACTGAAATGTCTGTAAAATGCAGCGATCAGTTTCTGACCTGAAGTCTGACTCTCCTGATCCACAAACCAACATGTTACATCAGACTGGAGACTAATTACATTCAACAGCTGATTTGACATGTTCAGTTTTCAGAATAAGAGCTTGTTGGATTAAACAGATTCTTCACGTAATAGAAACAAACTGATAAAAGACCAGAAACACTTTAATAAAGTCACACTTGTTTCTTTTTTGTGAACAGTTAAATAATAAGTGATCAAACTGCATCCAACCAACCAGTTTTATAACATCTTGTTCCTGCAGGATCCTGGTGGAGGTTGGTGTTTATCTCCTGCAGCAGGAACGACAATCTGATGCGTATGTTTGTTTTTTATAAACATAAAATAATAATAATTTTAAGGGTGGAAGTGACTTTATGACTCTTTACAAATTAAACTTATCATGAGTTATGGAACCGGGATCTGTCAGTCATAAAGGTTGCAGGAACCTGACCCAGACCATTAAAGAACAGTAAATCATTGACTGTGGTTTATCGACTGCTGTGTCATAGAATCTACACATCTGCATTCATTTTGAATGACCCTGGTCTGCAGGAGTCAGAAGCTACCAAACGTGGTCCATAGAAGAACTGCTGAACCAGTGACAGATCCTTGGTGCAGACGGTCAGAGGAGGCTGTCTGATGTCACCTGATACTGAACCCAATGAAAAGATCTGTGTTGTCTCCATCAGAAATGTGTGAGAACACACTGTAAAGCTGCAAATGCATTTCGAATGACACACTGGATCAGCAGGATAAAGTGTCACTCCAAATGGTTCTGAATCCTTAAAGGTGATGAGAGATAGATCTGGAATTATGTGATGTGCAGAAAAAAAATCCAAAAAACAAAGTCACCCCTTAGAAATCCCAACTTCTCACTGAAAGATCACTCCTCTTCGTTACTTTTAAAATGAAGAAATTGTTATGATGTTGATAATTGCTTGTACATGTTGCACATGACATGCAGTGAAAGATCCTACCTGAAGCTTTCTTCATCACTGTCTCTTTTCTTCAACCTTCCTTCTGGTTGCTCCTCAGGCTCCTCCATGATCTCCACACCTGAAAGATGCAGATTCCAGAGTCAAGCTCCGGCTCCGGTCCCTTCAGAAAACACACACCGACCGGTAGAGGAAACAAAACTGTCAAATATGTGTGCTCATTTGAATGATGCTAGTCGCACTGCGCAGAAGCTAACTTCACCTGAAAATAAAAACACCGGAAACTCGAAAAAACAACTCAAATAAAAAGGATTTTTCATGAGAAACTACCTGCTCAGCGATGAAGATCTTACTTTCTGGTGTTTTTTTGGTCTGTTTTACAGAAAGCGTACAGAGTAGTTTCCTCTGTTGTTGTTCCCGCCCCAACCCGGAAGCTAAGATGGCTACCTTCAAAATAAAAGCTTGGGTGACGCATTCAATATTCAAACAACTACCGGTAATTCGTAAAAAATATTTTATGAACATTTAGTATGCACAATAAAATTATTTTAACATAAGTTTGTGAACGCTAAATGATCTTTAAAGCGCTTAATGTGAGATTCAAGTAGAAAAGCAGGAATACGACATACAGACAATATAACCTCAGCATAAAGATAAAAATGTCCTTTATAAAATCATGTTTATGATTTATCACATCTTTTGCTGTAAAGGGGATTAGCCAATTTACAAAGTGAAAAAATATACAAGATGCAAAGAAAAAAGTTTTCCTTTATTATAATGCACATAGTTCATTGTATTAAAATCCAGATAATTGCACTGATACACAGCTCAACAGTTATCAACAGAGTTGTTTTATTTCTTGATCTGTTCAGGTTCTCTGGAAAATAACCAACACACTCAAAACCTCAACCAAAAGGCAAAAAAATCAAGTCATGTCAGGATCCCTCACTGTAAACATGCTCATGTCTTAAAGTGTTGCTGTAAATCATGATGATGAAATACATTTCTTATGGAAACTTTCAGCACCGGATGTTGACAGCTTTTTAAATGAAAATAAAAATAACATCAATATGTATGAAACTGTAAAACCAACACTTGAGTAGGTTTTTGTTTGACTTCAAAAACCTTGCAACTTTGGAGATTTTGAACAAATATTGCAGAAAAAATCTTGATGTTGTGTTAGTTAATCAATAAATCACTGAGAACCTAAAACAAACAACAATAACTGCCTATAAAAGTGGTGATGGCTTTTGAGCATTGGGGGGTTGCCAGTTCTTCCCCGCCCACCTCCAGGACTGAAAAAGAGTTTATTTTAATGGGAACGTTCAGACTAAAGAAGGGATTTAAAAAAATGAGGCGAGATTACAGTAAATGGAAATAAGTCTTCAGAAACCACAACCACATGTATCTGATACTGTCAAAATTTGAGCCCAACAGGCATAAACAAGAATATTTCTTCCTAAAAAAGCTTCTGTAGCCGTTTTCAGACGTAGTACAAAAACATGTACAATTGCTTTACAATAAACTCTTATTAAGAGCAAATCTTTATTGAGATGTAAGGGGGTATTTCTTGATTATGCCTAGGAAGGTGCTGCAGTTCCAGTCAGTCTGATGAACGGAGTCTGAGCTGGATTAAGTGACGTCCTCCAGTATCCAACAGGTCTGAAAAGAAAGCAGAACCGATTAAATAAAAACTGTTTAATTTGAATAACTAATATTCAGAATATAATACTCACAAAGTCACTTGATTTATTCATCAGCTGCAGACATGCCTTTAATCTCCTCATTCTTCCTCATCTGTTACACAGAGAAATGTTTGGAAAAAGTGAGTAAAAACTGCACAAATTCTACAAGTACACTTAAACTAAAAGCAGTGACATTCTCCTAACATGTCATGTGGTCAGGACTTGAAGAACAAGGTGTCACGCCACATTCTGTCAAGGTCTTACACTCAAAAGGAACTTGTGTAAACTGTTATTTTAGTCCATTAATCATCAGAACTCTGACAGCAGTAACTTGCTGCTTTTACAAAGGATGCAGGAGGTGCTGAGCTCATTTTCCACACACATTTTTGTGTAAATGTTGTGCAACAGAACAACATATTTATGTCATGTTGAAATGAGGCCATGTTGGGCAGGTCGTCTGTACACATTCCACCCAAGTTAAACAGAGCAACCTGTCACAGCACGTCTAATAGTTCCAAATAATTCAGTGTACATAATAACTGCACTTAGAGGAGGAAAATGTTCAGTTACAATGTGCAATTTATACCACAAGATGTCAGTTTTTCTCCACACTGAATTGTCAAGGTGTCTCTGAGATTATTTTACTACTTTATATCAATCAATATTATATTTGAGCCCAGTAGCCAATTATCCACATAAATCTGGAAGGCCAGATTTCATGTAATAAAGCCTAAAATATAAATATTCACAGAGTCTTGCTGCAATGTTGTGAAACAGCTGATGGTCCTTTGTGCATGTAAACAAAGTGATTTACTATGACAGAAAATGGACAGAGAATCTGTTGTTTGAGTGTTTGTTTCTATCTGGATGAGAAATCAACTCAGGAGAAACGATGTGAAGAGAACCACTTCTGATGCTCACAGCTGAATGTTTGAGCTGAAATCAGTTCTGCAGCTCAAACACAGTCAGTCTCAGAGTCATCGTGGATGTAAATGACTCAGAACTCTGCGTGTTGAGAGTGAGACATTCAGTAAAGAGGATTTCCACATGGTTCTTTCTGCATATTGCTGCTTTGTTTCTGTGCAGTATTAGATTACAGGTGTTGGTGTTGATAGAAATGATATTAGATGTTTAACTCGTGTCTCTGCTGAGTGAAAATGACTCGAGCTGCACAGATGAATCTTTCTATGGATCAAACTCCAACCCACTGAGTCAGAACATCATCAAGTCTTTTATTTCTGTCTGAGTGATGTCATCATTCTCTGGGTCTGATTTAGGGAAACACATTAATGAAGCAGTGTTGCTACAACCAGCTGATATACAGAGTTTATCAATGAAAACACCAGCTGACTAATGCTTTTCACATAAGATGTAAATAAAGAGCTGCTTCCTGTTTCATCACTTCCTGTTTCAGTCTGAGACTGAAGCTCATAAAAACATTTATACCTGCTTGATAAATGTCAAACATGAATCTGCACCTTGTTTCAAATTATAATGTTTCTATAAAAATAAACAGCAGCAGTTCACGCTCGCAGCTCCGTATGTGAGTTGTGTGGATAAGTTGAAAACAAGTATTATACAAACATGTTTCACATCATCATCAATTAAATTAGCTGCTGTAACAACACAATAATAGACTTTAATGAAGCTCCTCCTGCTGAGCAGATTCTACTGTATTCATCTACCTCATCCAGCTCTTTCTGTGTCTCCTCCTCCATACGTCGGATGTCATCCATCGTCAGACTGACCCAGTTGTCGATCGAGCAGAACAGCTGTCTGTGGAAGTGGGTAAACAAACGTTTCTCCGTCTGGACACAGCAGTGGTGCAGAAAAGAGATGGTTTGTATATTCTGGCACCCAGAAGCCAATGATCTGGACATTTCAGTTCATACTTTAACCAAAAAAATTAACTTTTTTAATCTGACTATACCTTTTGAATGAATCCTTCCACTTTGTTCTGTAGTCCCATCCACTTGAATTCAACAGTAACTAGTTTATAGGCACACATGTGCGGGCAGTTGCTGTTCTCAGCCAGTTCTTTCTAAAAAGAACAAAAAAAAACAAGACAACATCAAAATTAAAATAACTTCAGGGTCATTCTTTTCATTTATAAAAGTGATCCTCAGTAAAGAGACAGAAGGAGATGCAGAACCTTCCAGTTAGGTCCCAGAGGTCCTCGACCCGTCTTCTCTGACTTAAAGATGGCAGGATCCTGATCTGGCTTGTAGTCCTAGCAACGAATAAAACACATACAGTACAATGATGCAGCTTTAGATAAGCCCAGATATTTATGAGTAATTAAAAACACATAGATCCAATCAAATACTGATGAGAAAAATAATGACCAGGGCTTGTTTTAATAGTTCTCACATTTTTCTCTTACCTTTGGACTGATGCAACTTTTATCAGCAATATCAATATCAACCACCTCGACGCTTTCCCATGTCTTTTTATCTAGTCCATGTACCTACAAACAAGAGAGGAAAAAACAAGTTTTTATCTACAGTAGAACAACAGGTGCATCTTTTCACCCTTTGTTACCTAGGAGATACGTCACCAAGGACCGCCAAGGCGTGTTCCAATGTTCATGTGCTACGGAGGCGTCTGTCCTCCATTTGTCTGCTGTTTAGCTAACTGACCAAGGATACATAGGAGGTGCCTTGATGTCTTCCCTCGGTCAAAAATTTCCCAAATACAGTGCAGCATTTTCAAAAAGATGGCGGATCCAGAGCCAGCAGCAGCTAGTTTGGGAGTAAACTTCCTGTTTAAATGCGGGCTTATATCTAAAATGGTTTTTGTTTGTTTTTTTATATACAAAGCAGTTATATGGTTGGTTAGTTGCTTAGTAGTTGCAGCTTCGGTGGCTAGAAGGTAATAACTCTATTATACATTAAATTTATTAACATTTCCAGTTCCATTGCTGAAGGAATGCTGCTACGCTACTATGATACCTTGCTACTATGATGGGCGGGACGTAAAAAGAGCGCGTAAGCGAGCAGCCGCGGTCATGAGAAGTTAGTTTGTTCCATTTAATTGTTTTCTTTGACAAAGGAAGGAAGTGTCCTCATTAGCACGGAGTCCCACCTACCAAGGAGCCTTAACATTGAGAAACGCCCAATGTGTCCTTCACTGAGTGCACAATATAAACCATTGTAAACCTAATTGTTAGAATTTTTAAATCTAATTGTGTTTTTCTGCTTTTTTTTTTTTTTTTACAAAATAACAGGTATTAATTTACCTCTGTGTGTAACAGCTGTGTATGATGTAGCTTATCCACACAGGCAGTGGATAATCCAGTAAATTCCTAATTTTATACATGTTTCTGGGACATTAATCTTCTCAGAGGAAAGACAACTTCCATCGCTGGAGTTGAATCTCATTTGACAACTTCTGTACAGGTAAGATGTCACATTGTGTATGATCTTTATTATCACCACTGCACAGCTTCACACAGACACATCTGAACTGATTCTCTTGTATTTAGTATGTTGACAGTTTTTTTTACATGTGAAGTCATGGCAGCAGTTCTCAGTTAAATACACATCTCATATATGTTAATCAACTTATTAACCTTGTTTCAATAACATGTCAGGAACAGAACTATGGGGGTTGAACACAACAGGTTTTTGATAAGTCTCATTCTGACCTGATTATGGCATGTAATGAAGTTCACAATTAATATATCAGTATCTGTTTGACAAAATTATTTTCTAAATTAAGAAAAAAACAGCTTGAAAATTGCAAAAGGAAATTTGAAACTATTAGTCCTCAAGCCTTCTCATTTTTTGGTGACTCAAGACATTTCTGTACAAGCTCTGATTGGTGACTAGTTTCCTTTTGAGATAGACAAATCTCTGACAAACGATAGAAACTAACTGACAGACCAACACTTAACAGGTCTGAGTTTGGCCAAACTCGCCAACAATAATCCAAACAGGAAAAAAAATCCTTTAAAACAAGTTAAGAACTGCTTAATGTTGCTTTTAAAAATATGTTAAGAACTCTTCAAAAAAAAAAGAGAAAAGTATTTAAAACTGCAAGCTTTTGAACTACAAACATAATAATAAAAATAATAATAAAAATAATAATAATAATAACAGCCATTATTAACTTAACTTTCACCCTTTTATAACTTACATTGTTCTGATCCCCCATATCAGGCTTGTGCCACGTCTCGATCTTTATCATGAACTTCTCATCCATATAAGTGTTCTATAATAATGAAAGAGATATCAACAGTCACATTGTTGTTATGTGTGCAGCAGCATTTGGGAATGGAAAGTTAACAATACTTACTGTGAGGACTGCATCAGAAGACATGACAGGACGATGATATCGGAAAGTGAAAAAACAAACAGAAATTAAAGAGCAACTCACCCTCAAAACAGCTTTTTTCTGCTTATAAACTGTATTAGTGGGTCTTTACTAATGCAATCTTTCAGTTTCTGGTCATTTTTTGACATTTTCATGTAAACTTGTTAAATGCTACACTTTCTGGTCTAAAACCGTCTTAGTGCGGCCCTCTTAGGGATTAAAGAGTCCCAACTACATTTGATGTTTGTGATTGGCTGAAAGTGGTACATGTCTATGTCAGCATCGTCTCTAAGACACGCCTCCTGGAGTATAAAACCATCTCTCAGACAGACACACTCGTCCCCGCCCGTCCGTTGTCTCCAGCTTCTCACTAAAGAGCTGAACACAAGGATTTAGAGCAACTGGCTGAAAACCAGGACAAACAGAATAACTAATATCAGTAAAAGAATAATGAAATCAGGGCAAAGACTTCACTGCAGTGGTTGTGATAGTGTGGATGTGATTTGTGCACGTTATACTCTCATCATGCTCAGGTTAGCTTTCTGCAACACAACAGTCACAATGCTAAACGTAGCTTTAGCACTTTGGCTAAAAACCGAGAAGTGCGACATCAATCACAGCCCAGCCCGCCACCCCCCATGGTCCTAAGTGACGCCTCCTTTCCAGCATTATTCAAACATCTGTGTGTTTTAACATCAAACATGTATTTTTAGAAATTCACTACAACTGGACAACAGTTGTAATTTCTGAATCCATGATGACTGACTGAGAACGGCTCCGTGTTTGATGGTTTACATGATGCTGAAGGTGTGAAGCAGGACTCACTCGTTCGACAGTAAGGATATGCGTTCCAGGCCTTCTCGTGCACCTCCAGGGAACCTTTTGGAGCGATCAAGCGGATGAACTTTGGCACTTTGCTGCAGAAAAAAAACAGGGATTTTCTGTTTTTATTGTTTTCCTAATATTAGCACATAACAGCTGGTGTTAAAGCTCCTCCAATAGGGTTCAATGCTGCATGCTACTTAACCGCATTAACAAAAATAGTGAAAGAACAGAATGACTGTAAATAACTAGACATGCTGTAGAGCTGGTTACAGCACTAGAAACCTTAGATCACCGTTTTAACATCTCTGCACAGACTCGTTAATGGTTATTATGTTAAATGTTGAGCTCTAAAGAACTTTAATATGTGAATAACTTGTTAAGCACTTGGTGGATTGTGATTATATAAAATGTTTTTCTTCTAAAATATTATTAATAGACATAATAACAGGAAATAGTGAAGTGAGGAAGCAGATTCAGACATACATCAGGTGAGAGAGTCTGGAATAAGTCGCCTACCTCTGCAGGTGGTAGATCTTGTGGGTGTATTGTCCCTTCTCGCCGTCCTTCTCATAAGGCTCATTTGCCAGCACCTCCACACCATCTCCTCCTCCAGTCTCACTCTTACTGGCTTCTGCTACCGTGTACAGCTGACCCACTTGGTACTACAAAGACAGAAAACTGTATGAATGTTGAGTTTCATGTTGTACTCATCATGTGCTCAAATTGAGCTCCTACTCAGGACCACGATGCATCGATGCTCAGACTCTCACTTCAAGTCGTCCTGGTTAAGTAAAGATTTAAAACTACAACAACTTTGACGACTGAGATTCTTGAAAGAATGACCAACATAGAGTTTTTCCCTCGGTGGTGCAGACACACCCCATTAGGTCCCGAAAACCCCAGCAGAAAAAAAAAAGGCCATGTCGTTAGCTTGTAGATCAGATACGTTATATCACATCAGCTAAAAGAAACACAACTCCTAACAAACACTGTGATTTTCTGGATGTCTTAATAGGCTGTTGTCAGCAGAAATACCAAAGATACCAAAGGCACTGGGTTAAAGGAAAAATACACATTCACAGTCAGAAGAGACCGACAGCTGTTACCAAACTCTAAGAAAATAGAAGTGATGCTAAAATCTTACAAGGTCTCAAAGCAACATGCAAAATGTTCTGAAAAAACAACTGCAATTTGTGTTTAACAGAGAAACAAAGTGATTAATTAATCATAATGCCGAGCTTTGAAAAGGTCTCAAGCACTTTAGCTGATCCTAAAGTTGTGAAGAAATAATATGATTTGGTCAGTCAGTCAGTTTCCTCTGATAGTTTACTTCAGGTCATTTGCTTCTATCCAGACCAGCCCCAGACTCCAGCGGTGGAAAACCTGCTGAAGAAGCCTCTTTCTGGATGTTGTTGCCCTTCTCTTCCTCTTCCTCCTTCTTCCTGGACCCTACAAAATCCTGACTCAGGGGAAAGTGCTGCAACGTGGTCTGATTCAGAAATCCAGGGTGAGCACTCAAACTTTCAGTAAATTTAAAGTTATCAGTGGATTTCCTTTTTTCCTGTGGGATTATTTATGAGCATACAGGTGACAGTTGAAGAGGAACAGATACATCTGTTTCCTTGGTGGTTTAACTTCATACAAAGACACATATAAACAGTCTTGTAACTGAACTGCGCCCAACCCTCTCCTCCTCAAATTGTTCCAGACTTCTAATCTGTTTTGGAAGCACTTGATGCTCAGCCTTGCCTTTGTGAGTAGCAACTCTGGAATGTAACTCATCATGTAGAACCAGCCTGTCTTATCACAGTCAAAGACATGTCCCAGAAAATAACACAACATCCATAAGCAAAGTGCAAACCAGTAAAGAACAGCAGCAGCATGTTCAGGCAAAGCGCTCCGTCTATCAGGTTTGTCACCAAACAACCCTGACAATCCTGTAAAAACAGAAAAGAAGGAGTGCACTAGCAAGGACCGTTTTACTGCCCTAGAACAACAATTACTGGATTAAAACCTATTCAGTCATACAAATAACCCTAAGAATGACTCAAGAGTCACCCTGTCAAACAGCTGAAGTCATCATGTACCAATAACGTGCAAAGATTTATAGGACAACAAGAACTGAAATATTCTGTTAGAATGGCTTTTATAAAATATTTATAATTAATAAATGAATAATAAATAATTTTTAATAATCTCTTTCCTCTCCACAGACACATGGCAAAACTTCAGGTCATGACTTAGCTGGACACCTACATCTTGAAGATAAAGAACACTCTGAGGACACTGTAACACAGAATTTCGCAATTCGGGTACCTGTAATGCTGATCACGGCTGCAAGAACAACCAGAACAAACTAAATAAGTGGCTCCAACAGTTTTTTGAACACAGACACAAAACAAAAACAAAAAAACAAAAAGTGTTCCTGTGAGAAGGGGTTTAGTTTCTATCACCTAGTGTCATAAAAATATCAGGTGTGATTTCACACCTGATATTTGGGCGGTATAGCGGTTTCTAACGAAAACCAGTGTTTATTTTGGTTATGATATAAATTTTTCACATACCGTTATACCGGTAAATAGCTGAGACAACATGCAGAACGTTTGCAGTGGGAACGTATTTCAGCGGGGACCGATGTCAGTGCTACACACTAAGAAGAATGGCTACTGACGGGGGCTGTAACAGCGATGCACAGATTACTGACCAAGAACAACTTATTCCAAAAAGAGGAGCTGCATCTGTAGTATGGAATTTCTTCAGCTTCTAAAGGTCGGACTTGGACCAAACAACCGGCAACAGTAATAATAGCAACTTAATTTAATTACTGCCCCCTATTGGTGATCATATTTAGAAGAGGCTGTGCAACGAAAACATGGTACTGTGCAAAATGGGCCATTTAAAGCCAATCTAATGCAGTAAATCTGTACTTATTAGATGATAATATGGGTAACATTGGTCGTAAAAAAAAAATTCTGTCAAATACCGTAAAATTGATATTTAGAAAAAAAACATGGTAAGATAATTTTGCCATACCGCCCAGCCCTATTCACGAGTATGACGGACACAGTATTAGAGATCTGTCTGAATTTTGTATTATTATTATTATAATCTGCGTGTATTTATTTACTGCAGGCCTACTTCAAACTAAAAATATTGCTGTTTCATGACAGACATGTATAAGAATTATACCAGACGCAGTTTTTAATTCAAGTCAGACTCTTCTTAAAATTGTAGCAGGTTTACTCAAATTTTCTAGATGGCTTCAGTTCATCACATCACCATCAGAAGCAACCAAGTCACTGAAGAAGCTAAATATGATGTATGTAATTTGAGGCAACTTCTTCAGGTCGTCACATCCCTCATCCATTGTCCAGTATATCGTCCGTATGTTTAAATCTCCAACGCTTGAAGAAACTAAAAGCGCATACTGCTCACACATAAACGCCAGTTCTGATCTATATCAGAAGTTGCGTCTATAAGTCCCCCAAACCTGGCGTTGGGTTAGGAATACTTGCACCAACAAGTCGCAGGTAACAACTCTAAAGAGCGATGGGTGTATCAGTAACCGTTATGACTTTAAAGAGCCTATTCACACCTTAGTCACAATAACCTGAATAACTGGAACACCATGAACTGAACCGAAGAAGCCGTCTGAATGGACGGTGAAATGTTTTCAATCAGCAGTTGTTTGTTTTTTTGAAAAACCTTTTGGAGTTTCTGTCAAAAATGAGACTGGATGCAATACAGGAACAAAGATTTGAAGACTTCACACCTTAGGGAAAGTGTTGGCCTTTGACAAGTTTCTCAGACTTTACAATGAGGCAATATTAGAATATTCCTCAATCAACAATGAACTCAAATTCCTACAGAAGATTCTGACTGAAGACAGTATATGATGACATCATCTTCCCGCATCACATCATGAACAACTTCTTATTTTTTTAATAGGTATTTCCATTACCAGAGTTGCTGTTATTCTTGTAGATTTTTAGCAAAAAAGAGAATTATTATTTAAATGATAATTGCAGAACTCTGAGGGCTGATTCAAATTATAAAACTATTAGTTCATTATTTGAATCAATGTTTCTTTTCTTTAAAGTCACCTCTGAGATGCTGTGTAATGTGATAATCTGTGACTTACATACAAACCTCTGAAGCACAAAGTAGGTTATTCCTGCCTGATCCAGCTCATGATGTTGAAAATCTACCACCTGTTGCTCAACCGAACAGGGAAATTATGCATTCCAAGCCTCTGCACTGAGACGGATCAGAACAAAAGCTTTTCGAACAGCATAGTGTGGAATGGAACAACAAAGACTCCACTGTTGAATGTCAGATTTGGATTTAAACACACCGTGAAGGGAGGAGACGGTGCACGACTTCAGTGGAAGGACTGAGACGTGAAGAGGTGATGAACAGCAGAGGCAGTATGTCAACTGCAAGACCAGAATAAAACAGTTTCTCTGAAAGGCTTCATGCACCTTTAATAACATCTCAAAAGCACCAAGATCAGACATGAAATGATGATTTAAATCTGTCTAACAGAAGTTTGGGGCTGCTGAAAGAAATACTGAAAAATTGGGATCTCCAGAAGAGGAAGAAGTGATGAGCAATAACTGTCATGTGAGATTAAAGAAACTATCATTTAAGGAACAAAGTGAATAAAAACACAGCTCTGAAGTCAGTTTTCCAACAGTATGTAACAGTTCTGATGTACTCCAGGGTTCGATGTAACTCTGATTATACAGTGGTGTGTAAAAATGCGGAGCTGTAAGTGTCAATCAAATCAAATAAACTCTGATAACCTTTTATAGCACATCAATAATTCTCAACTGCCACCAGTAAAAATTAAATATATGAGTACTTACTTCTTCCACTGACACAGGCAGGACAATCCGGCTGAGAGGGAGAAAAACAAGGAGAAAACATTAAACTGGAGGAATAAAAAGACAACAAACCCTAATGTACTGTTGACCTGACACATTTACAGGATAAGTTATCAACAGTGTGTCTTTCAGCTCTCAAACGGTCACAAATAAAAACAAGCCTGCGTCTGAATTCATTTCACAGCATGTTCAAGATATGGAATTTAAAGGAACAGTACAACCGTTTGTTGTTAGTTTTAATTTCAAAAGGTATATAAATGATATAAACTACAGGTGAAACGGCCATTCTCAGCTCCTCCTCTTGCTTTTACAATCAGAGACAAAGAAACACCTGAATCATGTGTGACACAAGTCGTGTGACTTCTGCCGTACATGTGACATAAAATATACAGCATCAACTTGATGCTTAGTCAGCTGGTCTGTAAAAAAAGACAAGCGACTCAGCAGCGAGGCCGATGAAACAACCTCAGCGACACTCTGCACAAACATCCCAGAGAAGTAATAAAACACTTGTTCTGTCCGAGTTCCCACCATCACAGGAACAATGAGAGCAGGAAGAGGAAATTATGAAGCTGCAATCAAGACTCTTGCTGAATAAGCAGAGCTTCAAGAGGGAACCTAGCGTGTGTAAGTCTGTTCGTGCGCTTTGAGCCACTACACAAGTGGAAATTAATCGCCTGTTTTCAGACTAGAGTTTAAATATTTCATAAGGACAGATCAGAGTGGAAGAAGAGCTGAGCATGATGATCAGATCAGATGTTTGGCCACACTAACTGACATATATAAATATATAACGGCACCATGCAAACCTGATATCTGTATTTAGTTTAAATACTTTGTGATATTATTAAACTAGATTGATTTTCCCGACTATCCTACCTGAACAGGTTTGAGTCTAATGTACTTTGCACCATGGTCAGATGACAGCCTGCACTGGATATCGTATTAACAATGATGCGCATTTGACAAGCCATAAAACCTGCCACATTCAATTCAACTTTAACTTACGGAAACTCAAAGCTAAATTTGTAAAATATGAGTTTTCACCCTGTGAAACCTGCCTTGAGAAACCGAAATATAAGTTTAGCTTCACTCATAGAAAAACTGCATCGCAAACCAACGACGACCATTTAATTAATTGTTAAACAAACAATGAAACATTAACATAACTGCACCGCTACTTTAGATACAAACCATTTTACAGCCGAAGTCCCGTTGGCACAAACTACCCTTATTTTTAATTGTTTATTTATCAATTTGACATTTTTGTTAACCATAAAATAAGTCCTGCGAAAACGTTGATATATTTCCGCGTCTTTCGGCTCAACAAGCAAACCCGCTGTAAAATAAACTGTTACGTAATTAATTTTTAAATAAGTTTCTATTTGAAACTAAATTAACTGTTAACCGTAACGTTACGGGCGACCGTTTAATTTAAGGGAAATAACGCAGGACATAAACTTACAACTCTTTAATCAGCATGTCGACCGAGTCTCCGTTCACACGACAGCATACAGAAGGAAACCAAACCGGAGAAGCTCGCTCATTCACCGATCTCACGACGCCTTTCACCGGGTTTTCTTCCTGGACGATGCCGCGCGTGAACAAATGGGCGCGGCCTCGGAGGAGGAGACACGCCCACACCTAGTGAGGGGTTTTCACTGACGTCAGCGGACTGCGGAAGTCGGCCATGGACAGGGGAGCTCGCGCATCTTGCATCCATTCCTTTGATTATGTTCTCGTCTAAAAAGTGATTTATCAGAATGAAGAAAACACTCAGTGTACCAAGAAAACAAGTGGACAGTACTAGGAGTATTTAGAAAGCCTGAAAGGACCCGTTATTTGAAGAAATTGGAGATTATTGGTGGATTAGATCCCTTCAAAACCAACAATCCTGATTGTCTGCCTTCAATTCAGTAGATATTGTAAATTACATGGTCTTTATATCTAGTGCTTAGACTTCCAAGGATCTAGAGTGTTGTATAGTGTGACATCAATCAACTGGCATACAGACTACCATAGATCCTATTAGCTGAAGTCATTTAAGGGGTCTCGAGTAATTATCAGTACAAAATGGAAATGTTACATAACTTTCAAAAATCTATGTCTATGGGGCGACTTTGGCTCAGTGGTTAGAGCGGATGTCCTCCAACTTGAAGGTTGGTGGATCTTTCCTGGATTGACCGCCACATGTCAAAGTGTCCTTGGGCTAGACACTGAACCCCATGTTGCCCCCGATCTGTGTATCGGGTTGTGTGAGTGTTAGCCCCTACCCTCTCCCGTGTGAATGACAAAAAAAAAAAAAACGCTTTGGGGGTCGTAGGACCTAATTAAAGTGCTATACAAGTGCACGCCATTTAACCAGACAATCGAAAACGTGTAAATAAATGTGCACCTCGTTAGGAATTCCTATATTATATGTGTGTATGTATAAGAGAAGAGGAGGTGAGATGCTGGGTGAGAAGGTTCCTGCTGATGCTGCCTGACCTTTTCCAGAGTCCAGGTCCTGGATGGAGTACTGGTCCTGGATGGAGGAGTCCAGGTCCTGAGCAGATTAGTAGCAGTAATCCTCTCTGCAGCCCTTATAGTTCTCTGCAATCTACTTCTGGTCCCTGAACGAAACCAGACTGTGATGGACCAGCAAAGGACAGACTCGATGATGGCTCTGTAGAAGTTCACCAGCAGCTCCTGTGGCAGGTTGAACTTCTTGAGCTGCTGCAGGAAGTTCAACCTCTTAATGACCTTGTCTATGCTGGCTGTCCATTTCAGGTCCTGGGTGATGGTGGTCCCCAGAAACCTGAATGTGTCCACGTGTGTATGATGATGGGGGGCAGAGGTGGAGGGTCCTCCTGAAGTTCACTATTATCGCTGTAGTTTTTAGAGTGTTGAGCTTCATATGGTTCTGACTGCACCAGAGTAGCAGCTGTTCCACTTCCTGTCTGTAAGCAGACTCGTCTCTGTCTCTGATGAGGACAATGACCGTTGTGTTGTCTGCAAAATTCAGGAGTTTAACAGATCGATCACTGGAGGAGCAGTTGTTTGTGTAGAGAGATAATAGTAAATATCATGTGTGTGCAGGCGTTGTCAAACCTGTGCAGAAGAAGAAAGCACCAACTCTGGATTAACCTGTTTGTTTGAGTCAGCTTTTCCACTTTCAGTAAACTGTGTTCCCTTTAGTTCAACAGGTTTAACCGCAAAGTGAACTAGCCTCACCGTTTTCTGAAACAAGTTTGTTCAGTTTCACAACCGCTTCTAACCTTCAGAGTGGGAATTTAACACCTGCTGCTCTGGAAAAGGAAAAGATAAACACACTAATCTGAAGATTTCTACCATTAAAAATAAGAAACAGAGATTTCTACAAATGATTGTGTTTATTTTGTTTCATAAATTCAAAGTTTTTTTTTCCTTTCAAGTGAAAGAATGTCTTTAAAAATTACTGACAACAATAACACTGAGTACAGATAAAAGAGGAAAAAAACAGTTATGGAAATATTGAAAAACCTCAATAAAAAAAAAAAAAACCCTGTATAACTACAATAAAGCATGATAAAAAAAAATACTAACTGTCAGGTGAGAGAAACGAGGCAAATCAACACGTTCAATCATCACACAGTCCCAACAGGGACATCAGAAATAATCCGAAAACAAGCAGATCATTGAAGCATCAACCAACAAACCAAAGCTGAACCTTCTCTGAGGTTTGGGTGAGGAAGGTGATGACAGGGTGAGGATGAATGACACCTTTAAGGTGACAGATCTGTTTTTTAGGGGATAAACTCATCACTCGTTCAGTTTAGACTCCCACGTAACAGCTGTTTGATAAAAACTGATGAAGTTCAGAATGAAACACCAGAATAAAAATAACATTAAGTCTTTCATGCTTATGCATTTCTGCACAAAGTGAAATACTACACAACAGAAATGCACATCGGAGTGAAACCTGGTGCCTCTGTTCATATAAACAACTATGAAATGGTGAAAGTAAAACTCAACACTTTTAAATGATGTTTTGGGTAGAAAAAAAAAGAAATTTTAACACATTATTTTTTCATAATTTTCTAGTTTTTGTTTAATGAAACACATAATGATAACTGTGTATATTCATTAATAGATCAGGGATGTTTGATGATCAGTTTTACTCCATTGAATTCACTTAATAAACTAATGAATGCAGTGAATACATTCTGACCTCTGTCTATACACAGCTGTTGAACTGAGAGACAAGACTCCGCTACTCCATCACTGTGCAGATAAACATTTTGATATATAAAAAATAAAATCATCTCCCCATTTCCATGTTACTATCTACATTTGAAGCTCTGGGTCTACATTCTTTCCTTCAAGCACCAACAGCCACACACTGTGTGGGATACAACGCCGACAGGCAGTGCAGGTGTACATGACTGATTTCAGATACCTAAAGTGCATCACGTGCCATTCATTTTACTCTGAAAGTCACTCATTGGCAGTTTGTAAAGGAAGCAGAGGCTTGTCTCTCAGTTCTGGTAAATATTTGGGCTCACTCTGCCTGGATTTACTTTTCCCATTATTTAAAGAGTCACTCAAGACAGATGTAGCTGTCTGTGGAAGTGCCTCTGTTGACTACAGCAAGTCAGCAGAAATCTGAGGAGGACGCATGGCATTTACAGACAGAGTGAATAATTAACCCCTGGACTTCTACCTCAAAAACAAAGACTCCTTCTTGCCTGCGTTTAGTTTCATCCTGGTCAGTTCTTCCTTAAAAGCTGAAGAATCTGCATCTATCATCATCACTTCTGTACAAGGGTTTCCTCAAGCTGCTAAAGAGGTTGAACTTTGTGCTTCAGTGAGGAATCAGAAAAAAAAAGAATAAGCATCAATGAGACAATAAAACAAAAAACTGCTTCTTTGGGATTCACTAAAAAAATACCTTGTTGGAGATTTTGATTTGTTAGTTTGCAATAAAACCATCTGAGGTGCACCTTAAACCAAAATACAAACATCACATCTCTATTATTCAGTTAGCACCTTATGTTGCTTAAAGATACAAGTCATTGAATTTAAGCATTTGTCTGTGTTTGTGTGAATGTCCAGTGCCCAGAAAATTACATAGGCATGTATTGCTAAAACAAATATAATGATTTCATTGTGTAAAAACACAAATCCAAACTTTATCTGCTCCGGACATTCCTTCACATCATCAGGTCTGAGTTAACTACACATCTGAGACCACATAAAAAACAAAAACAAAAACAATGACGTAATTCAGATGTGCACGGAAACAACAGCATGGCGAGTTGTCCTCCTGCACTAGTAACTGAGTGAAACAGGAAGAAAGGAACAGTTGTGTTACTGAGACCGTGCAGTTTTTATCTACCAGCAACTGAATACACACCCATGCAGAAATACTGCTGTGTTTTGTTAAGTTATTTCTAACCTGGAACGTGCAGCACACTAGATGATTGTGGAACGTTTCTCCTGCTGCGGTTGTTGAAGCTTTTCATTTGTTTACAAAAATGCCATCGCTGATAAATTCTGTCCGCTGGCATATTTTCCTTCTCCGGTGTGAATCAGTTAAACTTGTGTATAAAATTGAACACAATAAAACAAAAAGAGTGAAAAGGAGGAGTCATTTGGGGAAATGCCACTTGCTTTGTTTCTCCTCAGTTTGGAATTGGAGTTGTGCGACTATGAGATCCATGTGTGACCAAGTGTGCGTCTGGTTTTTCCACAGAGCATCAAACAGGGTGGGAAAGAGTGTCACAGTGTTTGTGTAAAATCATCACTTCATTGGTTTCCTTTGAGAGTGTATGAGATTTGTCAGTGTACAAACTCGTCACGTGTCACAGATGAAGGTGCGCTCTAGCTTTAAAAACTCAAACGGCTCTAGATGCAGGCTTCTGGCGCTGTGCCATTATTCATCTTGGCGTAAATCTTTGGGTCTTCATCTTGTTTGTCTCTGAGGCGCTGGAGGTGACGACTGTGACACAACAGGTAGAAGGGCAGGCAGAATCCCAGCATGCTCAGCACCAGCAGGCCCACGTTCACCTAAATGTCAAAAAGAAAACGTCAGGATGCAAAACGCTAACTCCAATCAGCAATGCTCATGTTCGGGTTGTTTATTATGTCTTACCCATAGAGGGTCTCTCTCCAGAGGACCCACCATGGCCATGAAGAGAGGCTGCTGAAGCAGTGCAAACAGAGCGCTGATCAGAGACTGCATACCTGTCAGACTGCCGAACTGAGAGGATGGGTACCTGAAGAGGACAAAAAGCTTGTGTCAGTATTAGCTAAGTTGTGTCTAAAACCTTCGTTCATTAGTGCTTCAATAAACTACAGCTAAGATGTGATATCCCTCTGAAAGAAGGAGAAATATTGAATCAGACCACTAAAGATTACAAAGTTGTCCAACTTTTCACCAGAATGTTTATCTGCTTTTGTCCTAGAATGGAATTTAGTTGACAGTCTTTCCAAATCTGTGAAAACTGATACAGAACTGCAGAACATTTATGTCCATAGTGATCAACTCTAAGGTATTTCATCTACTCTGTGTATCACAGCAGCAGACTCAATAATCCTGTAGTATTATATCAACATTTTTCGAAGACGTCCCACACTTACACGGCAGCATATAGGCCTCCAACAGCAGAGTGGATGAAGCCTCTGACGATAGTGTGGAGGACGAAGGACAGAATCTGTTGGAACAAATAAAAACGTGTTTACTCCTACATTTTGCTTTTGGGATAAAAGAAATTCCAGATTTAAAAAAATAACTAGCAATGTAATTTTTGTCCAACAGGTGGCAGTAAAACATTAATAAATATCATGAACCGCATTGGCATGTGAGTGTTTGAACACTGTGTACATCTGCAGTGGTAACACCCCTTAGAGTTACAGCAACACATGAGAGGACGTGCCAATGTTCTCAGAAACATGATGGATTTAACTTGTTTATTACTGTGGATCAAATACACACAAAAACATCAACACATTCACACACCTGAAGAGGCAGGTTGGGTATGACACAGGTGACTCCAAAGCCAACCAGGAGCAGGTTGGTAAAGATAAATGCTCTGGTGGCATTGACAATCTTTTGGATCTTTTTGGTGGGTGGGCGGGGCTGACCAGGTTCTCTGAAGAGAAAAGACAAAAGAAATTAAAACAAACAAAAAAAAAATGACACATTTTCCAGCTTTTCTTTTCTGAAAAGTCTAAAAATGTGAAGCTTCACCTTTTAACAGTCTTGTCATTCTCATCCTCACAGTCTTTGAGTCTCCAGTCCATGACATAGCCAATCATGGGAGAGGTGATCAGACACAAAAGCTGGAGCACGCCAAAGATCGAGGTGTAGACACTCACTGAGGGACAAAGTTACATGAATGTTAGATGCATGACCCACAAGAAGAGGTATGTTTCAAGAAGAGTCAAAATAAATATTAAAGGGTTTAAAAGACGTTTAAATTCATGCTCTTGACAAGACAACTAAGGACAGACAATGCAGGAAGGGATGAATGTAGGTGGTTAGGGTGGCCTCAGGTCTCTTACCCACTTCCATCCTCTCCACTGCAGCAGCAGAAGTAAGCCAGCATGACAGAGGATGTTGAAGAGACGTTAAGATAAGCAACTAAACACAGAACATCTGTGTTTTCATGTGGAGCCTCGCAGGCTGCAAGCAATCACACACACCTGTGTTTAGGTCTCCGTCTGTAAGCCACTCCAGAATGGTGTTCATGGCCCCCATGTAAAAGATGAGCCGCAGCTGAGTAACACACATGGTGATGAGGCTTAGCAAGAAGATGGGACTGAAGATACTCTTCATGAAAGATTGATCTGCAGAGGACATGAGACAGAAGAAGACAGAAGGGTCAAAGGTTGATCAAATCAATCTGAAAGATGTCAAATATAAATACATAAATACATTTTGGCTCACAGCCACATATAATTTTGTGTTTTTTGTGATTTCTCACTAAAATATCTCATATGTCCCAGAACTTAAAAACCCATAAGAGTCTGATTTACCCACATTGTGACTCCTTCTCTCCATCTAAATTACAATACTAAATGATAGTGCACATGACGTACCATCTGTAGGCACAATCCAGATTTCAGATTCATGTTAACATGTGAACTTATTGGGCAACATCAAGTAAAGTACAGAACCAAGCCTCCAAACAGATCTGTGACCATTACAGCAAGATAGTGTCCCCCGTGCATGTCAACACGAAGACAGATTATAATATGTTTAATGTCTCCACATAATGTACACTGCAGAAAGCCACGAGTCCAAACACATCCAAATTCTATAGAACCGCATTGGCGTAGTGGTAGTAGATTACAGAGCAGAGATGCACCAGTCTGCTACAGTAACATGTCTGAACCTGAGTGGGAGGCACAACAGATTCAATGAAAAACAGGATCTAGAAAAAGTTAGACATTAATGACTGTTATGTATAGTAATGGAAAAAGGATGGATCTGTCCATATGGAGAGATACTGAACCAGCTAATTAAGGGTGGCTGCACAGATGGAGGAGGAGGTTTATTACCTTGACAAAATGGCCTAATAATAGAAATAGTTTGGTCGTCCAGACAAAGAATTAGGATGCTTTCTAATCCCTTTCAACCTTTGAAACTAATACAGAAACCAAAGTATATAAAGTACATTCAGAGTTCAGATAATTACTGATAAAAACTGATATTTCCTCAATGGAAGAATTGATCCTCAAGCCACTCGCAAAATATCCTGAGAATTTCATCCATTTCTGTTCATAACTCTTCCTGACCTGCTGAGTGGACGTACCATAACAGGATCTGGTCTAAAATTTTATATCAGCTAAAACTTTCATAGTTTGTTTATTTTAGTGAATAAATTTCTGCAACTTGTTGAGGAAAGAGACCTCCTCCTCCTGAACAATGAAACTTATACATCAGGGAGCACACTGTGAAGGTGTTTGAAAATACACCCAAAAAATTTATGACTGTTATGAAAATTATTTTAAAAATTAAATAAAGTCAAGCCATTAAAGTCTCGTTACAACAAAAGCCTGAAACATTGGTCATAAATCCACAAAAAGAGAAGAAGAATATGTTTGTGTGTGAAACAACATGTCCAGTTGCATAGACACACTGGATGCACTACACACACACACTGATGGTTAAACCCACAACAATACTTATCAAGTACTACCTCCTGAGGACCACATGTTGAGAGGTTTTTCCAAGAATATGGTCCAAACTGATTCCACAGTCTGTTTGGTACCAAAACAACTGAACAGGAAGTAACTAGCCTCCTGCTAGGAGTTTCTGACCCTGATGAGAAAATGTACAGGACCTGCTGAGGCCTTGGTGATGCAGGAGGGTTCAGCTCAGAGTGAATGTGAGACAGAGGTGTTTCCAGGGTTAGTGCTCGTCTAATTAGTGGAAATGTAGAACAAATCTGTCAGTCTGACTGAAGTTTGAGGATTCGAAGGGCAGCAAGTTCGTTGAAAGTATGAATCATATAACATTTTGCACCAATGTGATAATATGATTGTATGTGTTTTTGTTATATAACAGAAATATGATGGTATGAGAAAATCACTCTGCCTATTTTTAAATAAATAAATACATAAATAGATAGATAGATAGATAGATAGATAGATAGATAGATAGATAGATAGATAGATAGATAGATAGATAGATAGATAGATAGATAGATAGATAGATAGATAGATAGATAGATAGATAGATAGATANGATAGATAGATAGATAGATAGATAGATAGATAGATAGATAAATAAATAAATAAACAAACAAACAAACAAACAAACAAATAAATATCTGGAAACAAATTGAGCTCTTCTCTACAGCTCGACCACCAGTCTGGCTTTAAAGCAGTACTGAATAAATTTCCCACAGTCGTGTCTCAGACAGCCGTTGCTCGAACCGGTGTTCTATAGAAATATGCTACCTGTTGAGATGTGCTACCGATTCCTTCTGAACACATGTGCCATACAGTCCTGACTTTAATAAACAGATTTATTGTTTATTTTTTGTTTCTATATTTTTCCATAAATACATTTTACCTATCAAATACATTCTCCCAGGACAGAAACACTAAATATGATGTTATTTTTTACTTTCTTTGCATTGTCAGAGCAACAGGCAAATGTTTGGGCACACCCAGAAGAGAAGGACCCAACAATGTCCGATAAGGACCCAGAAGGCTTTTATATAGAAAATATCAGAGAAGGATCATAAAAATATGTTTAAATAATTAACAAGACACACTCACCATAAACAAGAATACTGTATAAACTTCTAATAACATCTCATTATGAAATAAGTTGTTAATTTGTACTATGGAGGCATTTTTCATAAGGGCAGCATAAATCATCAGAACACCACTTCCTGCTGAGACCTGAATTACTGAAGTTATTAAGTGTATTATAGGAGGACCAGAGACGTCCAGAGTGTCTAATATAAAGATGAACAGGTTTTTCGGTGAGTATCCACTTAGACACGTTTCATGTAGCTTAAAGTTTTAAGTTATTTAAGTTATTTTGTAATACTTTAAGTTCCTCAGATGAGACGACAACAAAACATTTAGGCCCATGTTTGCTATTTATTTTGGAGTTCTGTTGCAGACAACGTTCTGTTAGCAGCATGAGAACATGAACGGCCCATAAACTGGATCCATAACTGTAGAAACTAGTTGATGCTCATTTGTTTTAGTTTCCATTAGATTTCTAACATGACAGTTTGAACTTCTTCTGCCTCTGACTTACTCTCCTCGTTGCCTTTGCACTTCACCTCCAGGTCAACGGTGGACAGGCACAGCTTGTTGGCGTCCTGTTCCCCCAGTTCTTTGGAGGGCTGCTGCGGCTGTTTGATTGCGTGGCCAACGCTGAGACGGCGGCCCACTGTGGTCACCTGATGATAAAACTGCTTCCCAGTGATCTTATGGTCAAAGCCCAGCCAGCTGAACTTAATTTTCACACTGAAAGAAAGCAGATAGTATAGAGAGGGTGAAAAATGGACTTATGATGAAGTAATAAAAACATGGAGAACATAGAGGAAGTCTGAAAGACCTGGGTGATTGAATCTGGGCATCATCTGGTTTTAATGTCTTTCCTGTTTCGGGCTCAATGGGCTCTCCAGCCTCACATGGAGATTTTGTAAAGTAAATCCTATGAGCATGCATGTTGATATGATCTGTATATATAATAATGCAGGGATCTCTTTAAAGACTGAAGGCTGTCTGGACCCAAATGGTACCAACTTCTAGCAGGTGTAACCTACAAAAAGTGCTAAACAGTTAATGTCTTTGTGTGTAAAGGAAAGTCTTACGTGAAGTCCATGTCCTCTGGGCCAGGGAAGGGCTCCAGAGGCCAGTTGATGAAGCAGTTGAGGAAGACGAGGCAGGCACAGCCAGCCCAAACCAGCAGGATAGAGATGAAGGCGGCACCCAGATCATAGATTACCTGCAGACACAATCCAAACAGAAACAACATAACGGAGAATCAATAACTCATTCTCTGGCTGAGTTTATGTTATCTTTAAATTTGTGTTTGAGCAGGATGGATGTACTGAATCTGATGAGATGGTACCTTAATGCCAGGGAACGTGACAGCAGAAGAAGCATAGGATCCAATCATCAGGGCAATGAATGTGGACCTCAGGTCTCCAAACATGTTGGGAAGCTAAGGAGAACACAGATAAAAACTTTGTCAGATTTTCTCCTGATAGAATTCCCTAAAAACCTTTAAAAGTCCCAAAACTGTGAAATGAATCAGTTAACTGGATACACACAGGCATTACTAACATTTAACATTGAACGCCTCGTGCTGCCTTCAATAACATGTTTATCACACTGTTTAGTCACAGTTGTTGCAGCAGAGCAAAGACGCGACAGAAAAGCACGTGTTGCCTTAAATGATGTTCCTCTTGAGGAGCATTCTGTTCTCAACCAGGACTCTGGAAACTGTAAACGAAGATCTTCTTCAGGAAGCCAAAACAAAGCTGACAGATGGGGGAGACTAACATGTGGCTCAGAGGTTTATCATGTCTGTGACGCAAGTCAAACTGAAGCGTTGTTTGTGCCAACAGGAAAGAAAAGAACTCGACAGCAGCGGTGAGGAAAGTGAATTAAATCAGATGAAAAGTGGTGGTTTAAAGCAACATAAATAACAAAGTCCTTCGTTGTTAGGACTGTCCATCTAGCAATCCATTTAGTGTTTACCAGGGTGGGATAAGAGTCCAGCTGCCTGAACCTGCTCACTTCAGACAGACATCACGCCTGAGACTAATTAAAGCATAATTGGAGCTGCAAAAATCCCTCAGACCTCCTGGAATCCTCAATTTTCTTTTTAATGGCAACAAGCCAAACGAGTACAGGTCTGACTCATTACACAAGATGACTGATTTGCTGACAGGGAGGGGTTTGTGTGAGTAAGGCTCACCTTTGGCCCAGATGTTGAGAAGAGTGGAGAGAAAAGAGAAAACACAAATGACTATCTCTGATGATTAGATGTCATGATGACAAATTGAAGCTAAGTCTTTTACACGAGGAGTCAACAGGTTCAGATTTCCTCTCTGACATTCAGCCTGTGAAGACTTGTCTTTCCAGAACGCCAGTATTTTGCAATAACTCAGTTATTATTGTAAATAAAGAAAGAGTTTTAAACTGAGAGACTTTTTGCATTAAAAAACTGATATTAGACTATGTGACACTGGATTCTGTCTGTGCTGAATGGAATGATGATGGATGGATGGATGGATGGATGGATGGATGGATGGATGGATGGATGGATGGATGGATGGATGGATCATTCATTCATTCTGGCAGATTTATGAGGCTCCAGGCAATCAGGCAACAATCAGATTAATATTAATGTGAATTTAAACATAATCTGTATTTATGGTCTTAAATCTTGCAGCTCTGTGAGACAAAAGCTAAATACTAAAACCTAATTAAGATTTTTTTTTTTTGGATCTAAATTAAAATTCAATTGAAATTAAATAAACTATTTTAATTCCTGGGACATGTCACTGTACTGTAGTCATAATAGTCCAGGTTATTGTCAAATTGGCTGACAATAAACGTTAATATTTGCTCATTTATAGTGAAAAATATTCCATATTTTTAGAAACAATAAGTTATTTAAACATATTATTTTTAAAATCCAATCCTGAATAAATATAAGTGCTATTTACAAGCAGGAAAGAAAATTAAATTAGGTCGTATGTTTAAGGTCTAGTGTTACCTGAGCTGGAAACTTGTTTAAAATCAACATGTTTTCTAGTTTTAATCCTGTAAGACTTTCCTCAGGAGAGAAGCAGCTTGTTTTGGTGATTTCTAATCATCACAGGAATGTGTTTTCTGTATTTCTCAGCCATGTGATTATGTAACACTTGATCAAAGCCCTTTCAAGTGTTTCTCCTGAATATTTCTGTCTTTATTCTCATCTACACTTTTCTTCCTCATTAATCTGAAGATTTACTCGGTTTAGATCACAAACCTTATCTGCCTGGATTCAAACTCAAAAAAACACCAACCGGTGATTTTAGTGTTGCTTCCTCGATGAATAGCTCCTTTATTTGCTTTATGTTCATGTGTTTTCATGCAGATAGAGTAAAAACATGGAAGGACTGAACAGTTAAATAGTCTCAAAAGGTTTGTTTTGTTGTTGTTTCAGAGGAGTCAGCTGGAGATAAGCGATCAGAGATGGTGTTAGGGTTTAGTTATTAGCAGGAGTCAATTTTGGGGGGGAATTCAGGTTTGAAAAATGGTGTAAAAAGTATGTTAATACTGTCATTTTTTATCTTGAGACAGAAATATCATGTGACACTGGAGTTTTCCTGTAAAACCAGATTCTGTCATACTTGTGTTATGAGCTTGTTAAAACCTGATTCAGTCATATTTGTGCAATAAGTTGAATATTATCAGTGCAAACAGAGCAGACGTATACAGTGTGCAACATGTGACCCTCTTTTTAATAAAAACACCTTGTTGGTAATATTTCAATACTTCAGGTGAAACTGATGCTTTGCACTCTGATCCGTGTCTCAAATTTTATTTACTGAGATTTTGTTCCATGAACAAGTTTCCCTTGTCACATATTTTGTAGTCACATTTAATACGAACATGAAAATGCAAACAGCAGAGGTAGAAGTGATAAGCGGTGAGAGCTTTTTGTACTGGGTGGTGTCGCAAAAAGAGGAAACTGGACTCAGCTGTCTGAGAGGAGAATCCGAGAAATGAAAGAAGGAAGAGGGTGTTTTGCTGCAGCAGTGGAAACTTCAGCTGCCTTCTAATGGAAGCTGAGAACCAGCTTGGACCGGTCTCATCCTGACACACTGAATAGGACTTCTTCCATCATAAAGAGCAGCCAAGTGGACTGCAGGATTAGCAAACACCAGCTGACGAACCCCAGACAGCATACCTCCATCGATCTGACGTCAGCTGATCCTTCATCTCATAAAAAATCAGCTATTTTTTAAATAAATGAATATTACTCAGTAAAGATTAGATTTTTTTCTTGTGTATTACAATTTTTCCAAAAAAAAATATTCTATTTCCTCCAGCTAAGTCTTCAGTCTCCATCATAATAACAACAGTCCATGTTTAACATATAAAGAGACAAAAGGGACAAATATAATTTACATTATAAATCAAATACCAGACTGACAGAACAAACTGCAGCTGCAGTGTTTCCTTCCAGATGCCAGTTATCAAGACAAAGAACATGAGGAGGAGCCCCATGTGGTTATAGATAGACTGCATGTACATCCTGTGTGTGTATGTACAGAGACGATCTGTTTGAGAGTGTTTAATAACAAAAAGAAGGGCTTCCCTGTGACATCACAAGCGGGAAGGAGAAAGTCAAACACCTTCACCCCTTCTCTCTCTCCCTCACCTGACACTGAGTACTAAAGGTGCATCCGCAGAGGGGAGAACAAGGAAGTAAAATAAAAAACAGGGTAAGAAAAGATCCAAACGAGAAACAAATCTCTTTAGTTCACAAATGCCAGAACTTTACTGATAAATTATCACAAATGCAACCACAGAGTTTTCAAGCTTCTTAAAATAGATGCTATTCTCTGCAACAACCTTTGCTCTAAAGGAAAATGAGGGAAAAGGAAAGCACAAAGCATCCTCTCAACAACACTTAACTCAGCCTTTATCTCACTGGCACACAGTTTCCAGGAATATTTCAGTTTCAGTGTTGGAAAAGTTTTGTTTGTTATCAACATCCAGTTGGCAAATGCAATTCCTGCAAGTTCTGTGTCACGTTTTGACAGTCACATGCAGGTCCCGCCCTGCAAAGCGGAGAACAGCTGAAACCAGAGATGAAGAAAACAACCAGACTTTGGATTTGGAGGTTGGAGGGAGGAGCGAGGCAAAACACGACAAGCTGCTCACGTGTGTATATATGTGTGTAGATATAGGTGTGTTTGTGTGTGTTTTTATCAGGGTCCCAGTAGACAGTTTAAACACCCAAAGTGGGCGGAGCAATGCGTATGTACATTGAGTTCTCTTTGCGGCTTCCTGTTTGTCTCTGCTCTGTTAAGTGTGTTAACAGTTATCAATGCTTGAGACGCAGCAGAAAGTATCAGGCTGCAACAAAGTGACATTAGTCATGACACACTGACTGTTTTACTTCAAATCAAATACCAAAGTTCAGCGTCCTTGTGTGGATGAAATACTGTAGTAATGAGGAGACTCACTAAATCATTAGAGTAGGAGTGAATAATGGTTCACTAATGCATTCTGATACTTTCTGTATCTGCTGTGATGCAGCACGTTCTGGCTGATCAGATCATCACTGACTCTGCTGTTTATCTGCTCTGTACTCATCATCTCCTCACACAGCAGTCTCTTATCCATCGTTACAACTCCCCCCCTCGTTTAATGCATCTGTCTACTAACCCCAACCTTTCAAAATATCTCTAATCCACTTCCTCCTCTGAGCGCTGATCATCACACGTTTTCTTTTACACATCTTTCATCTCTTCTGCATCCTTTGTTTTTAGTTCAAATCTAGATTCTGCGTTTAAAACTGCGGCCTGTTGTTTTGAGTGTTGTCCTGACGACACTGGCTGGGAAGGGCAGGAAATTTAAAATCTGAAATTCTAGTTTGTTGCTGTTTTTAAAGATCTTTATCTTTAGATTTGAACATTCACAGTAATAACAAATATCAGGCTATTTACATTCTAAAATGAACCACCCAGAGTCACATTGTGACTTTTTTTTTATAAATGACATAACAAAAATGGAAAAACAGTTTGTGAAAAACTGAGTACAGCCCATAATCCAGTCAGTGAATGTCTTTATCAGACTCCCACAGTGTGATGGAGGAATTTGTCGCTGCATTGAAGGTTCTGGTCATTCATTTATGCACATCAGCTCATCAGGTGTTTAATGTTTGCCCAACATGGAGCATTAAAGCTAAATATGTCGACTTTATCCAAAACTATATCCAAGAGATTTTGCTGCACAAGTTTTCTGGTTTATTCAGAAGCAACTTTGAGAACTTTAATTCTTATTAAGGAGTTCTCCAGGAAAACCCTGAAAACAGGCCACAGGCTTTTTCCATTTGAACTCCCATGAACTTAAAATTAACCTGAAAACACACCAACTCATCAAATAAACACACCTCCATTATTTTCCTTTATGACCTCCCCATCTGGTGCCAACCACTCGGTGGTTTTAACTGAAACTGTTCTACTTCCAAGTACCAACATGCCTGAAAAAAACTTTTTATGAGTAATGCGTTGCACTCAGGCTTCTGTAACAACTCTCTCTGCTTTAGTAGCTGTGATGTCTCACAAAAAATATGTTAATTTTAAAGGGTATAATTAAAGTACTTATATTACTATATTATATATAAGTATTTATATTGCTATTAGGCGTACTATATTACTACATTAGGATATGAAACTTTAGTAATGTGAACACAGATCATAATATATCCTAATAAAATCAGATGTTCTCTGCAGTCTGACATGTTCAGTGTGATCTAAGGACATTTCTTGACATGCTTCCGTTTGTTTTTGGTGTTAACCTTTAAAAAAGGCCAACAAATTATGAGATGTACAGTGTGGGACATTTATATAGATACACCTTAATTAAATGGGAATGGTTGGTGATATTAACGTCCTGTTTGTGGCATTTAGTATATGTGAGGGGGGAAACTTTTCATGATGGGTGGTGACCATGGTGGCCATTTTGAAGTCGGCCATCTTGGATCCAACTTTTGTTTTTTCAATAGGAAGAGGGTCATGTGACACATCAAAAGTATTGGTAATTTCACAAGAAAAACAATGGTGTGCTTGATTTTAACGTAACTTTATTCTTTAATTAGTTATTTACAAGTTTCTGACCACTTATAAAATGTGTTCAATGTGCTGCCCGTTGTGTTGGATTGTCAATGCAACCCTCTTCAAGTTTTTGGGTCTTTTGCAGTTTTTCTGAATCGTATACAGTCTGATCCTGCTTTGAATCTGCAGGGATGTCCACTCTCGAGGAGATGTCAACCTGTTATAAATGTTTTCTGTTTTTAATCTTTCTCACTTTGATCCAAATTCTTTGTATAAAGCCTCATAACTCCTACTTTTACGGAGGTGATCACACTTACTGATAAACAGTTAATCAATATTTTTGATCAGCAACATCTGGCTGCTGTTCTTCCCCTTAAATTCTATAGAAGCAGTGAGGATATGTTTAGCTTTTAATGCATAACTCTTCTATGTTGACTTGGTTTTTGCTCAGTAGAGGAATCACTCTTTCTCTTATGTAAACTTTAAGTCAGATTAAAATAATTTTAGAACCTGGTGAAGACTGGATTATTGTAATTATGTCCTGATATGGAAAATTTAAAAATAGGTGTACTTTATATTTATTTTTTAACGTGACTAAAGTCTGAAATACAGATTTTTGACTTTATATTTCAGGCGATCAGCACACATACATTAAAAATCTGCAGTCAGGTGAATGTAAATTAACTGATAAAATAATCTTGTTGTTTAATGAGGACACAGTGAAGCTTATTAACTAGATTATTAACAATAAATTACAAAATTCAGATTTTAAGTAAACTAGTACACTAGAACTGTAAACATGTTTTCCAGAGCAGTTATACAAAACTCTTGTATGATAATAAATGTAAAATATTATATAAATGGATCTTTGGGGAACGTTCAGTGTAAATTGATTGAATTTCCAACTTTTAACTTTAACTTAGAGGATGATTTAGGTAAAAAAAAAACTCTTCTAGATAGTCTCCACAAATAAAATGTTTTTTTCAAACGTCACAAAAATGAATCTTGTATCACATGTGGGATCATTTTTCAGATGTCTTTGGTCAACTAAAACCACACGTGTGTCTGGTTCTGGAGTTTGTTTATGTTTTATTATTTTCATGAAAGTATTTATCCAGATTATCATCTGTGATTTTGTGTTTGTATTCTCCCGAGTTCTCCCTTGTTCCTGGTGTTAGTGTTATCGTGTCTCATGTTTGGGCTTTTATTTTGTCTTGCCCTCATTTCCTGTGTGGCTTTTATTTTGGTCTCCACTTCCTGTTCTCCTCATGTGTCCTACAGTACCTTGCTCGTTGCAGCTGTGACTTGTTGTGTTGATTATGTTCTTGTTCCTCAGCTCAGTGTTTTACCGTCCAGGTGTGTTGAGTTCTGTAATTAGTTTCAGTTTGTATTTAAGGCAGGGGTGTCAAACTCCAGGCCTCGAGGGCCACTATCCTGCATGTTTTAGATGTTTCCCTGTTTCAACACACCTGATTCAAATGAACAAGTCGTTAACAGGCTTCTGAAGGACTTGTTGAAATACAGAGGATTTGAATCAGGTGTGTTGAAACAGGGAAACATCTAAAACATGCAGGATAGTGGCCCTCGAGACCTGGAGTTTGACACCCCTGATTTAAGGAGTCTTTGTTCTGGATTATATTATCTAAACTCACGTGTTTTGGATTAAAGTATTCTCTCCTGTCGTTCTCCGGACTCTCTCTCCAATCCATATGTAAGTCCGCTGCTCCGTCAGCATCTTTTCATATTAGAATTAAAATCTGCTACTCTCACTAAATTGTTGTGGAGCATGTCTCTTCCTGCACTTGGGTCCAACCTCTGCAGCCATGACATGACAGACATCACAACGTGGTAGAAATTTCTTACTGTCAGAGAGGTGAAGGTCATGCACATGCCTCCGAACCCATTCATTGCCAATGCAAAGAAGATCAGGATGGACAAATCTACAAAAATCAAGAAGAATAAATTAGTCAAAGAAATTCCTGAACATCTTGTTTGATTAACTGAAATGTCTCAGGAAACAAGTAAATATACGTACTCTCAGGATCGCTGGCTCCATATGCGATAAGGAGGCAGGAGAAGGCGAAGCAGGCACTGAGAACAAAAGTAATTACATGAATATAAAGCAGGAAGTGTTTTTTATCACCTCCTATAAAGTCAGAGATATTTCTTCCTCCCTCACCTTCCTAGAAGTCGTAGCTTTCGTGGCCCATATTTGTCCATGACGATGCCCAGAGGGAGAGTTATGGCTGACAGGAGAAAGGAGCCCACAGTGAAGGCCAGATTCAGCATCTCATCCTGAGCTTTACAGATGGGCCAGTTATTCATCAACAGGTACTCCTCTTCTGCATTGTCAGGCTCGGAGGTGGACGAGTTGGAGGCGTTGAATCCAGAGCTGTTATCTATATGAACAAAAAGAGGAAAAGGTTTGAAATTGCTGATTTAGTTGGAGAGTGAAACCCCGCCCTGCGGACACCCCTCGGGGGTGGACACCCCTGTCCAGCAGACAAGTTCTGGGCCAACCAAGCATTTTTCACTAATATAACCCTTCTGGAGCGGACACCCCGCTGTTCAGGACAATGGACACTTTTAGTTAAAAAATAAAATCAGTGAAAATGAACCTGCTGACAGACAGTGATCATAGGTGACGTGCTGCGCTATGGCGGATTCAGGGAACACAAGCCTCCTCAACAAGGGCCTTGTTTGATATGATATAATGGGGGGTCAATGCGAGGCCCGAAGGGCCGAAGCACTAGCGGCCAGGGGTCTGGTGGCCTTAAGCGGCCCCCTGAAGCCAATGACTTACAGATGGCCGGAGGAGGTTTTTGAAGCCTTTCTGACTGCATATTTCATGATATTTTTGTCTAACATAGTCCTGCAAAAAAGTAGAAAAAAGTCATTTCTTGGAAAAAATGCAGTCGCAGGTCCCCCATGCAGGCCAAGGGAAAGGTTCTGTTAAATTTATAAATCAGTGTCCTTCGATTCTGTCCTGATCTTAGATGCATACTTCATATATGCAGTTAGAAATGGTTTATTAACATTTACATAAACATGCAAATCTCAAAGAGTGAGGAACAAAGTGAAAACAAGACAGTAACTTACAAAAGAGAAAATTCAACATTGTCACTGGCAGAGGATTTTTATAAGAAACTAGCGAATTTCCACTTTTTACTTTGTTTTTTTTTTCAGCAAAACATGGGGAGGACAAAGCACATTTTGTCCCCCCCTCTAGAAAACATGGGGGAGACATGACCCCCCCATAAACAAGGCCCATGCTCCTCAACCAGATGACTGGATTGGTAGCCAAGAGGTGCAACGCCACGCAGACTACACTGGACTGAGTATTTTCATAATAAAAGGGGAAAAAAAAAAAAAACTGACAACAAGTATCCACTAAATTTTATTCAAAGTTGAGACATATTCAGAAAAGGATCTGACCATGTGCTAGTTCATTAAAAAAGTTGATGTACCAAGGAAATGTCCATGACAATAATTTATGGACATTCCTAGATGACAGAACTACCCCTCTAGGGTGGACACCCCACCGTAACGGACAAAACGTCTTGTCCCGCTATTAGTGGCGTTTCATTGTATTATTTTCATGTGGTTGCACAACACTGAAAGTACATGCTGTATCATCTTACAACACATTTTGGATATCACTCTTTAGA
Organism: Pachypanchax playfairii; assembly: GCA_006937955.1. Classification (NCBI taxonomy): domain Eukaryota; kingdom Metazoa; phylum Chordata; class Actinopteri; order Cyprinodontiformes; family Aplocheilidae; genus Pachypanchax; species Pachypanchax playfairii. The sequence continues at coordinate 1,974,233 of SSNP01000052.1, forward strand.
ACCTGCATGTCCGCATTTACCTGACCTCCATCCCCCCATCAAAGCTAACCAGCTGATTGAAAAACCAATATGTTAAAGGTGAAGTAAACAATCCAGAGGGAGAATAACACAATACTGCGTAAACAGGAACCAGAAATAGACCAGGCTGAACCTTGGCATGGTGGAAGGGAACTCTCTGCTCTATCACTTATGAACACAGTCCACTGAGTTCATGTAGAGTCTATTTTAATCCTTGTTTTCTATTACACTGTTCTCTCTGCCAAACTCTGTTGATATAAACAGAGACAAGACACGAAGAGGAGGGACACGAGAGAAAACAGTCCATCACTCACACTGACTTTGTTTACTGTGGAAAATGCAGTGATTGCAATGTCAGTTAATACAAAATACTACAATAAACTACTTAGTTTGTTTTTTCATTTCTGGGTTGAGGGAACAACAAAAACAGCTGAAGCCTTGGCTGCAGCTCGTAAACAACACAGCTGAGGAATGCTTCATACAGGCAGTGTGACGTTCGTTTCCACCTCTGCTGATTCAGCTCACAGCAGAATAGAAAATGGAAGGAGGTGGCGATGCCAGTCGTCTGGGTGAGAGGTTGGAGGAGAAACAGGAAGTGTCAGATGAAATGCATCTTGATGTGGAATCTAGGCTGAGAGGATCTAGATGAAAGGCAACAAGGCTTAATAAACATTTGATGACTGCAGTGTTGTTCTAATGCTGGTACATAAAGTCACAGAGGGACTCGAGGGCACTTGAGTTTAAGAGTCTAACAGCTCCAGCTGAACAACTCTCGTTATACCTCATGGTACAATTATGTAAAAAATCACTGTTTTTATTCAATCAAATACAACAGATTTTAAGTTAGTTTTCACAGGAGTCACTGAACTAACAGCTTTGGGAAATTGGAGCTTTTTCAAGATGGCAGCAACCCTCTTTGATCTTAGTTGCTCTGTTGGAGATAATATTTATTTCTTAAAAGTGAAGCCATTCCAAAAGCTGAACATGTAAAATATGAATTCATATTTAAAAGGGTCTTTCTGTTCCTTTAGCTGCAGACTATCAGGCGCATGTCAGCCAGCAGCTTCTGTCCCTCGATGGCTTAAACTGCTGACTAATCAAATGGCTGCAGAAAAGCTGAGTCAGTAAAGGAAGAACCCAGCACACACACATCTACACACCAGAACTTCTCAAAAGTTTGAATTCTGAGTTTACTTTGCAGTTTTTGATAATAAAAACTTTCTTGATGGGCCTTTCTCCTCTGCAGGTATCTCATTTACAAACAAGCTCACTCTTCAACTTGCATTTCACAGAGAGGATATTTTTATCTGTGGTTGGTGGCATTTCAAAGGACGTGGTTATAATAGGAGGCCAATGGGGTCAGGTGGTTGTTTAATATTTAATGCATCTATTGCTAAATTTCAGGAGGGACTTTTTAATTAACTTATTTCAAACAAGGACTGTACAACAACAATGTTTTATTAAAAACATTTAAAGTAACCATTGCTTTTAACAGACATCTAACAGAGGCCAAAGGATAATTTGCAAAATATTTTTTGTTTTTGTCTCTTAAAAAAGACATTCTGCTCACAAAGTTCAGAAAACAAGTTTTGTGTGATGTCATACACGAGAATAAATTAGGTTGTTTGCTGAAGGACAGTGTAGAATGGCCACATTGCATTGCATGCAAAGTGTGACACAAACTCGCTTCACAATAGCAGAACAACAGTGTTGCAGAAGGAAAGTGTCATCAACCGATGAGCTGTGACTGTTACAGCAAAGCCACACAAACAGAACCCGAACTTGGTTTGACCAATAATTCAGTATGTGCCTCACTTCCCTTTTCAACTTAAAAGCACCAAGTAATAAATCCAGCAACTCGAGACGTTCACAGCTTTCTCACTTTTTCCACTTTGACACTATTGCAGAACTCAGATGCAATCATTTGATTTTAAACTGGAGTGAACAACTTGGGACTTTTGGTTCAGGTGTCTGCAGACCTGTTGTAAAAATGGTCCAACTCACCTGTGGAAACCATCTAAAATGTCATTTAATCTTATAGATACTCTCTTTAAAAATATCTTTTTAAAAAAGTAATTAAAAACACGTTTATTTTACATATAACTGAGATAACATGAAGTATCAAACTAGTTGTCCTTCACCTGGATCAGTACCTGTGAAGTAGCCCTGTGCTGGATACTAACTAGATCAAGGGATATTATATCCAAGACGCTGATTCATATCAAAATGTTAATAATTCAAAGTTAAATTATTGTTAACATAAAATCATTTTTGTTATTAAATATCCAGGTTGTTTACAGCTCCTTTACACGAGCGGCTCTTGGCAAGGCCAATCTAATCTAGTCTGTCTTTGCTCTGTGTATAAACTTGTCTGTATACCGTTAATTATAGAGTATATATATTTATTGGAAAAAGAAAACATTTAAATATTAAATATTTAAACTCCTTTTTGTGATGTTTATTTTCCCTAACAGGTATTCTTTGTATCTCTGTTATTTTACAAATGAACTAAAATAATTGCAAGTTGTGTTTAATTTCAACCCAGACGTCCTCAGAAATGTTGTGCTAAGATTCCAGCACTACTTATCTCAGAACTAAACACTATTTCTTCCTTGACAGAACTTCAAAGACCTGAACATCAGCATGTTCTTTAAATAAAACATGCATCCAGTCACGTGATAATCTTTCTGAAAGAGCCTGCTGTCTGACTCAAACTTCCAAGATGTTCCTCGGATACGGTGTTGGATCGCTTCAGCAACACCAACTGTGGGTTTGATTGTTTGCTACATTACAGTCCCAAAGAATTACTTTTTACTTGTGTTTATAAATGGAAACTTTGGTTAGTAGTCACAAGTAATTCTATAATTTAACACTACTCGATAAGAGGAATTTCGTTGAAATTGAAGGAGCCTAAACAGGAATGTTTGTGAGATGCTTGCTGAGTTAATTTAATAAATAAGTATATATTCTTTTCTGCGTTTACACTGATTAGCATGTAAAGTGGACTGCATGTTGATGTACTGTTGCCCCACAGGTTAAAGGTTCAGTTCCAGCCCTTGTGCAAGGTCTTTGCCTCTGTGGGTTTTCCAGTTTCCTTCCACACATTAAAACAGGTACGTTAGATTAATGAGTAATTCTAAATTCACTTTAGGTGTGAATGTAAGCTTGATGGACTGCAACCTGGTCCAGGTTGACAGCTGGAGACTTGCACCAGATCCCTCGTGGCCCTGAACAGGATCAAGCAGGTACTGAAAAATGGCTGGAAAAATAACCTGCAGAGCTTTTATCTTTATTCCTTTGTAGTGTAGAAAAGAAACACACAGACACACGATCCGAGGATGAAAGAGAGATGGACAGAGTTGGTTTGGACAAATGGACCAGCTGCCGAGACATCAAGACCACTGACAGAGAGATGGACTGGCCTTTGTCTCACTGTCTTCTTATAAACTACTTTCACATGGTTTACCAAATGCTGGCACAGAAGAGTCCAAGTCGTCATGTGATTTGATGAGCCCATACAAAGCTGTCAGGGTTCTGGGAAGGGTTCTTCTCTGTTACTGCCCCTCTTTCTGAGGTGTTTCTCCTCGGCCCCGTCTGCTGGTTAGAGGACTACAGCTGCTTGATGGTTCACACCTAAGATCAGTCCATCAGTCCAGAGTTTTCCACTCTGCTAAGTCAGACTGTTGAGTCACACATGGTCATCACACTTGACCAGTTTCTAGTTGGAACTTAGTTTCTAGTTAAAGTTTCATGGTTGTTCTCCTCTGAGAGAGTTCACCCTGTTTTTGCACCAGTTCATCTTCTCTGTGTTCTTGTGCAGGTTATTACCTGATAGTCTTTGTGTTTCTCTGGACTGAGTATCTTGGATCTTCTACATCAAAGTGCGGCACTCAGCTGTCCTCAGATTCCGATGAGAGAATCCTTCATCCTTGTGTTGCTGTCTGAAGCCACGCCCTCTTTATCCTCCTCATTAATCACCAGCCTTCCTCACTTCAGCTTACTGTTAAAGAGTCCCTTCCATTACAAACTGTTTTTCTGAGGTTTGTGTTGAATATTTTAGCTCCACAGGTGTTCTTACCTTCATAGTGGGTGTGAAAACAGGTCAACAACTTCTCTTTCAGTTTTAATCTCTCAAACTACGCAGGTGGTGATAAAACCCGAGTTCTCCCGAGTTCGAACAGCCTGTATCTGTTTCATCACAACTACTTTGTTCACCTTTTAAAAGCATCTAGATTCAGTGTTTTGGGTTCCATCATGACACAAATTTATTTCAAACTAGTAATGACATGTCAAGTGCAGCAACTCACTACATCAGTTTGAGCATAGAAGACAGAATACAATGATACTGAATGAAGCTGAAAACACTTCCTAAAACTTGTTGTTGCACACTTGTTTGCATGCCTATAAATGTGCATAAACTCACAACATAAACTATCAGCTCTTGGTTCTCAGCAGCTCAGAGTGTCTCCAAATGTGTCCATACAAGACACTGATTAACTCCAGAATGCTTGTATTTGTAGGGCAGTGCATGCAAAAGCCTTGTTAACACATTCAATAAATCAGAGCCTTTTGTCATTTATATTTACAGTCACTCTTGTTCCTGTGCAGGGTCATGAGGGAACTGCTGTCTATCTCCAGTGATTGTGTGAGAGGTGGGGTTCCATCCTGGACAGGCCACCAGTCCATCACAGCGCCACATAGTCACAAACAATCACACACACTCACACCTGTGTTAACCTAACGTGCACGTTTAGGAAGAAAACTGACATCTGCACGAGGAGAATGTACAAACTTTACACAGAAAGGTCAAAGCCATGTTTTAGGCGTGTGTGTGTGTTTAACTAATTTGTTCATGGTCATGACAAAAATAACATTTTGAAAAATATATATTTTTTAAATAAGCAACAAAAATATGAGCATTATTTCACAAACGTGTTTACAGTCAGTGGCAGCTTGGCCTATAAACTGTAGGACTGGAAAAAAGCTCTGATAATCCAACAGTTTGGAGGTAAACAGAAGTGAACATGTTTGTCAAATACAATATAACACTGTGGTGATACATTATAAATCAAGTAAATTGGACTCACCTGGTCTTGAGCAGAGATAAGAGTAGAAGCCCTCAGACTTGAGCATGATGAGTAGGGACGACCAGCCAAGCAGCACAGCAGAAAAAAGCAGGTTTTCTATGACAGCTGTGACAGCCATCCACCACCGACGGGAAAAGGCTGTAGCCAGAGTGGGAGCCATCGCCGCTGGGTCTGAGGTAGTAGTGCTGGTGTAAACGGATCTGAGGGAGGCTGCTGGTGCCTTCAAAACAAGAGGAAAAGAAATAAAATAATTCATCAATATCATACTGGCTAATCCAATGTGACACTTAATGTTAAATGTTTACAAAGTGCTTCATGATCTGCAGACTAACTTAAGATATTTTTTAAAAGAGGTAAATTGTATGTTTTTATATGTTTGTTTTTTGTTCTTTTTTTATTTGTAGCAATGAGAGGTTTAAAGTGATTTTGTCATTAAGAACTATTATTTCTTTGTTCTTGGTGCTGAACAAAACAATTAGACCCCGCCTTTAAATATTACAATTTCCCGCCCACGGATATTTCTGATTGGTTTAAAGATTTGATAGCTCGTGTTTCATTGGCTGCTGGTGACGTCGCTTGAAGCTACTTGTTGCTGTATTCCAGTCTGTGCGGAAAAAAAACTGTTAAGAGGATTATACAGGAGGAAAATTGAGATAATTTTAACTGAAACGAAGTCAGATTAAAGTTTTGGGTTTTGCTTTTTATTCATTTATTTATTTTTTGCGGGGTGGGCAAAAACTCAGTTTCCAATCAGATTTCTCAGTGTCCATGTCAATAGCTAAATAAACAAATACAAATATTTTAAATGCCAAAAACGTGATTTGATTTCGTGAACACAACATTCGGTTCTGTTTATGAAAAGCAAAATAACGTGTAGCTAAATAATTCAGTGTCATTTTAAGAGAAAAATTTCTGTTTACAGAGGATGAAACAAGACTGCACGTGAATGCAACCCGAGCTCGAGCCAGTTTAAACCAGTGCCGCGCGAGAGAGATATGTGCGCGAGCGCTCCTCAAGCGACGCCGAAAGCGCTGCAGATATAAGACCAGTAATTAAAACCTAAGAAAAACAAGTAAACACACTGTCATATAAATAAACTCTAAAACTGAGAAACGGACGTAGATATCGTGTGAAGTTTATTTCTGACACATTTATTACCCAGCTTTTATGTAAAATCACAACGCAAAATCTGAAAGGAACTTAATATTCTTGTCTGGTTTAGATTATTTTTAGAAAAATTGTTTAAGCAATTGACCCGCAACAGTCTTCGTGAGTGAATATAATGTCCTGCTTCAGGACTGAGACACAAAACTGATCAAACATACTGTTTTTTAATCCATTTGATCTGTTTTGCATATAAACTGTGTGAACTTAGTGAGAACAAAGCGTATGATGATGATGATGGAGGAGGAACTGCTTTGGAACTGGTCTGAACTGGACAGAAATCATCTGCACAGCCCCCCCACCCTGCCATCTCTATCTGCATCCTTTCTGTTAGGTCGGAAACAACGTTCCTCTCATGTTCCGGTGCGTCTTTTCACAATGAAAATCTGCAACACAAATTCACAGATAATACGCAGCTTCGATACACCCCAAGCTCCTCAGAGTTGAAAGTCTTATTTACCTGCAGGAAAACCAAGAAAGACTGTCAGAAAATGACCCTCACTTTATTCTGAACGTGTTCTTGAATGCTTGATTTGAGATACTGTTATTTTGAAAGTGCTTCATCGCTTCCCCTGAACTAAAGTGCGTCTCAGCATCTTGATTCAGTAAAACTGGATCGGCTCAGCTGTTCGCTGTCAACAACAAGAAGGAAGACAACATCCTGCCGCTGAAACAAAGCCTAGATAACCAAACAACAAATAAACAAAACAACAAGCGAGTCGCAGAAAACCGTAATAATAAGTGACCGCTGCCTTCACGACTCAAGATCACTAAAACTTTCATGCATCACTAAATAACCAAATAACTTTGAGATGTAAAAATGATGATTTGATGCATCCAGATTTGCATGTCAGCGACCAGAAGGTGGATCAATGACAGTCCTGAAGTTAAAAACATTGTGTCCTTCACGCAGCAGTGAACAACACACATAAATGAGAGAGGTGATCTAAAACCTGTAACATGCCACCTGAGTTCTATCATGTCAGAGCCCGCAGAGCAGATTTCTGTCCCTAAACAGCACAGAGTGTGCCATCTCTTCTCTGACGCGTCTGGAGCATCTTCAGCGGACAGTCTCACCTGAGCGCGCGGATGCGGAGACAAACCAAGCAGCTCCGCGTCTGCGGCTCCAAAAGTCCTTCAGAAATAAATCAGAGGCAGCTTTTCTCCTGGTTCAGGATTTCTCAGCGTTTTTCTTTGATAACGGTTTCTCTCACTGTTGTCATTCCTCACCGTTACCGCTTCTTATATTAGCTGAGAGAAAACAACGCAGCCTTTCTATTGGCCAGCGTTTGAGCTAGAGACTAAAATCAGCCAATCACAGGACACCAGGGTTACACGTGCTTTGTTTCTCAACCTTATAAGTTGTGTTGGGAAAAAGTTCCTTGAGTATGCTCATGAACGCAGAAAATTTGAGGAAAATAAGAGTTTTTAATGAAGTAAAACTGTGTCACAGAGACTAACTTCTCTAAACTGTTAGATTTGTGTTTAAACTGACCACAACTATTCAAACCTTTTCTCTGCATCCTTTGACACAGATAAAACCAGAATATTGAAGATAAAAGTATTAAACTTGTAGGAACTCTGTGTCCTTATTCAGATCATTCCGTTTTCCAGAAGTCTTTGTTGTCACAAGTTTATGTGAGTAAACTGGAAGTGTCCTTCCACCATATGAGGGGACACGCTGTTTATCTGATTGCTAAATGTGTAATTCCTAGAAATCCGGGAAGGAAGAGTCCAAGTTGTTCTGGGAGGGAAACACTGGGAGAAAAGGCAGGAGGGCAACATCTAGTGGCTGATTGAGACAGAGACACTGAACACTTGCTTATTATAAAACTAATAAATACATGTGTTTTTGTTTTATCAATATAATATACTCACAGCACAAAGATCAATTTTCATCAACACAAGTGACACAACTATTTTAAAGAGTCATTTTTTTATGTTTGTAAACGCTGTACTATAGAAAATAGCGGTATTTAGTGGAAATTTGTACAAACAAATCTCTGCTCTTTAAGAGTTTTTAAAAGCAAAGATGCATGAAATATTATTTTTCTTTCCATAACAAAAGGCCAGAATAAAAACACAATAAACAAGCATTGCATGCATATTTACAGTCTGACATCCGTGCATGTTGCGTTGTGGCAGTTGTTTGTTATTTGTTATACAACAGTCAAAAGTTTAGACACACCTTCTCACTTAATGTTGTTTCTTTATTTTCTTGACTATTAACATTGTAGATTCTCACTGAAGGAATCTAAACTATGAATGAAACATTATGGAATTATGTAATAAACAAAAATAGAGTAGGGCTGCATGGTGGAGCAGCTGGTAGCGCAGTGCCTTGCACCAAGAAGGTCCTGCATTCAAAACCAGGCTGGGAGATTTCTACATGGAGTATTCATGTTCTCCTCATACATGTGTGGGTTTTCAAGGGACTCTTGATTCTTCCCACAGACCAAAAACATGCCTGAGGTTAATTGGTAACTATATGTGTGGGTAGTTGTTTGTCTAGATATGGCTCTGTGATGAACTGGTGACCTGTCCAGGTGTAGCTCCGCCTCTCGCCCAATGACAGTTGAAGAAAGACATCTGCTCTCCGTGACCCTGAACAAGGAACAAGCAGGTAAAAAAAATGAATGACAAAAAAGAGTGAATTAACTCCAAACTTGTTTTATATTTGAATTAACCACCTTTACACACCGTTTGCATTCTCTCCATGAGCTTCATGATGGAGCACCTGTTGGCTGTTTTGCCTTCACTCTGCGGCCCATCTGGGTTTCTGGGTTTTGGTCAGGTGACTGTAGAGGCTAGGCCATCTGACGCAGCACCTCATCACTCTCCTTCTGGGTCAAACAACCTTTGCACAGCCTGGAAGTGTGTTTGGGGTCCTGTTGAAAAATAAATGATGGTCCAACTAAACACAAACCAGATGGGATGTTGCTGCAGGATGCTGATTCAGTGTGTCTTCAATTTTGAATAAATTCCCAACACCATCACACCTCCTCCTCCATGCTTTACTGTGGGATCCAGGCACATAGATATCATCTGTTCATCACACAAAGACACTGCAGGAGGAACCAAAGATCTCAGATTTGGACTCAACAGACCAAGACACACATTTCCACCGGTCTAGAGTCCATTTATCATGTTTCTTGGCTCAGAAAAATCTCTTCTGCCTGTTGCTTGTCCTTAATGGTGTTTTCTCAGCAGCTGCTTGACCATTAGGCCTGATACACTCAGTCTCCTCTCAACAGCTGATGTAGACATGTGTCTTCCAGGAGAACCGGGTTCTAATCTGTTAACTTGTGATTTCTCAGGCTGCTGACAGATGAATTTATCCTCTTGGTCTTCACTTCATGAGGACAGTTCTCATGTCAACCAGTTTCATCGTAGTGCCTGATAGTTTTTGTGACTGCTTTTGTGGACACATTCAAAATTTTTGCAACGTTCTGGACTGACTGACTTTCAGTTCTTAAAGCAGTGATGGACCGTTGTTTCTCTTTACTTAGCTGATTGTTTCTTGTCATAATGGCTTCTAACAGTTGTCAAATAGGCTGACAGCTGTGAACTAACCTGACTTCAGCACAACACGACTGATGCTCCCAACTCCTTTAAGAAACAAGAAAACCGTGACAACACTGGAAATAAACCTCCTTCTGATTTGGTTAGTGGAAAACATTTTCTACCATATGAATCTACAACTACCTAAAATTTCTTGAGGAACTTTTCTCTACAACTTTATTGGTGTTGTAGAATTTGTCCACAGTTCTCTTTTAATGACTCCACATCAGGTTGAGTTCTGGTCTTTTACTGGACCTTTGCTGAACTTTGACTCTCTTCGTTTTCAGTCTTTCTTTTGTAGATTTGCTGGTTTGTTTGAGATTGTTGTCGTGTGCGACCCCTTTTGCCAGTGTTTCCTCTCTGGGACCCCTCTGCATCGGAGGCGGTGGTCGGCTGTGGCTGCCTGGGTGCCCCTCAGGTAGTGATTGGGTGGAGGTGGGGGTACCAGCCCTCCCTCCTCTGGGTCGGTGCCTTGGCAGCTGCTGCTGATCCGCTGCTACTGATGCAGATGGCTCCCATGATGGCATTTCCTGGCTCATCTGTGCTCAGCCCGCTGTTTTGTAGCTTTTAAGTGTGTGTGTGTGTATGGTCGATGGGTTGGTTTGGGACGGGGGTTTTATTTTATTTTTGGTTTTTAAAGGGAGGGTTGGGGGGTCACTTTGATAAACTGTGTTGGAAAAGCGCTTCATAAATAAAGTTTTGTTGTTGTTTTTGTTGTTTCAGCCAAGCTTCAGCTGTCAGACAGCTAAACCTGGGACTGACCTGGGAAAAAGGTCTTCGTCTTATCTGACCCTTCCACATGGAATATGATGCAAAAAGACTGGAAACTAACATAATTTAATTAATTGAAAGACTTTAAATCACTTGAAACAGTCTGCCTAACTTGTAACAGTTTTTCTAAAATTGTATGTCATTTTAATTGTTGGAATTGATGCCTCTTGGCAGAAAAAGAGGTTTTTAATCTCATCAGGACCTTCCTGGTTAAATAAAAAAATAGATTCCAGGAGATTGAACATATTTCATTACATAGAGGAGGTGACATTGATAAAAAACTTTGCCAACGGGAACTGTTCTGGGTTTACACTCTGAATACACTTCAACCACTAGGTTTAAATGAGGATTTTGAGATGTCTGTATTTCTATAAAATAAGCCTAAATGTGTTGCTGTATTTTTTATATAAACTTTATTGCCTTGCTTTATGATGGCTTTTTTTAGCTTGATGTTTGCAATGTATTAATCTCTCTATTTGAGATGACTTTCAAGGCTTTTAATGTGAAGTGCACTCTGTTTCCTTGACTGGGACTCTTATTTCCCATGATGCTTTGCTGTATTGGATCACACAGGTGTTTGACCTTAACTGTCCTCTTTAACTAAGGAATGTTTGTATGAACATGCACAACTCCTGATGAAGGTCGTTTGACCGAAAGCTTGAATAAGAATAAAAATCTCTCACAATCGCAGATTGTAGTGTGCGGATTCTGCTCTTTTTAAATAAAAAAATACAAAAATTGAATGTTTGTAGTCATGAAAAATGATGTTTTACTTGTGCATTTCTGAATGAATCTGTAGAAGCTGCTCTTAACCTTCAGCATTGATCATCTAAAGATGTTCTTTGTTTTCTTTCTAAGTCTAAAAAATGTTAAAGGCACTAGTTTTAAAAAGGTCTTGAAATGGAGATTATTTGGTTTGTTTCAAGATCACAAAGACTGTTATGGAACTCAAACAAATTACACCTGTTGTCTACGAAGGTAAAGTATTGTCTTTAAACCAGATGTTCCCATTTTATACAAGTTTTTTTTCCATGAATGTGTAAAATCTTGTAAATCTTGGTTTAAAGGAATTCTGTAAAATATATAATATTTCCAGACCCAAGTGCCCAAACGTGAAGGAAACAAGTCACTCAGTAATAATCTTTTAAAAACATTTTATCAATTTTTTCAAATTAAAATGACCCTTTTAGTGTATTGGTACAATTATACATTGGTTTTGCATGTACAGCAAGTTGGGACTTAAACAGGAGTGTATCTGTCGATCATCAGACATGGCTTGACTGAAGCGTGTACGCAGGTACAGAAAGGACACCTCTGATGATCCAGCAGGGAATTTTTTACACAACCATCTTGTGTAACTGTCCAGAAAAAAGGCACATTGTTTTTTCATTAAACAACATTAAACTCTTCTTCCCTCTTTTACATTTTTGTCTGAACTTGCTTACTTATAACACAGAACAAAAACTGTACATGTACCACCCCCCATCCTCTGAATTAAAGCATTAAGCCCAAACACAATTACATCTTATTAATCAGAACAAATCAACAAGATCTTTGGATAGTTTGTTGACCAGAACTAAATGGAGGAAAAGTTCTGTCAAGGTCAAAGACAAAGAAAAAACAAGATCATTGAGAAACATTTTTACAGTTTGTTTCTAAAAGTCTTTGGTCTTCAGGAGTTGATGTTATGGTCATGTGATACTTTCTACTGCAGGACTGAAACTATAGAAATGCTCTAATAAAGAAGTCACGTTTAGTTTGTTATATTTTCCCCAGAGAAAGTACTTCAGAGGTTCTGATGGGACATGAAAAAACTCAACATCTGTCAAACATCTGTCAGCCAACCGAACTTACTCTAGGCTGCCAATTCTTCTTTCTCCAGTGTGGAATCATTCAAGTCTGATTCAACCCAAAATACCAAACTAATATTAGAAAATCACACAACTATTAGCAGACACGCCAGATGTATTTGAACTTCTGGGAATCGTTATATTTTTAATTTAATTTCATGGCATTGAAAAGAAAATCAGGAATAAGAAATAATCTGTCAGAAAACATGTTTGTTCTTGTACATATTAGTGAAACTCCAGTCAGATGTGGGTTTAATTCATTGCTCTTCAGAAGATGTAAGTGTTAAAGACCCACTCTGATCATATTTTGAGCTATTTTAAAATGTTCTCAGTTAAATTACGACTTTGGCATTTTTACCCCAAATCACAAAACCTGTGCCGTTTTCTATGAAATAGTTTCTCCGGAAGTAGCTCATTAGCAATTCATCTCTGTGTGGGCGGAACCGTTGGTGTGGAGGACAACCCCGCCCCTTTCCCCGTTGCTAAGAGATCTCTGTTTATGCCAGTGTTCTAAGCCCACCCAATCCATTCCATGCGTCACAAAAACCTTTTTTCAAACAGCATATTTCAAATTACTAATAAGTCACAGCGATTGAAATGCAGAAATGCAATTTTGGGCTTAATTTTCTCGAGATACATCCTCTATTAGAAAAATGCCACAAGGACATGTTAACAACACGAAAAACATGATTTTCATTGGAGTGGGTCTTTAAAGGATAGAAAACAGGACGGGGATGAAGGCAGACAAAGTCGAGCTGAGGTGAAGATGAGGATGAAGAAGAGACGTGGGTGGTCGTGAACTTTCATACAGCTGGTTAAACATTTAGCTCAAGGATGACCATTTACCATCTACAGTAAACTTCAAATCATTGTCACATTCAGATCTATCACAGAGAATCATTACAAATAAATTAACCAAAAAAGAGGCACGTGCACCTGGATCACGCTCAACCAGGTGTGATTTATCATCTTATACCTTTCTTTTATCCTAAACTTACCAACATCTCACTTACTTTGGTCATGCTGATTGAGTATTTACAGTTTTCTCACTGTAATAAACTCCCTCTCAAACAAATTTTGCTAACATAAAATGTTGAAATAAATTTAGTGGTATAAATTCAGGATTTATCCAAATGTAGAAAGTTACGCTCTTTACTCCGCTCCTATTGAAAAGTTTCTCGCCCTCATCACTAATTTCTCAGTAGCTGGTCTACATGCTGTCAACATGAACCCATCTGTCCTCGTTAGAGAAGTAGTTCCCAAAGTCTAAATGAGGGGGTGAAGCGAGAACAATGTTTACCACTAACAATCAATCCTCTTTTTCTCTGCATTCTCTTTGATTCTAACGTTTCCCTCATTATTATCTTGCTCTCGAGTAAAGCACAATAAGCAGGCGTGGTGCAAGAAAACTGCACCACAAATATTTGTTATTCTTTGGCCTCATATATAAAATCAGAATATTTAAAAAGCAACAGTATTATTCTCAAAAATATTACGTATAAACATAAATATATTCATTAGTTTAGCTAGATTTCTATTTATTTTTGGCTTTTCTTTTAATTGCTAAGCACAAGCTGCCATGTGAGGACTGCTGGCGTCTGATTGGCTTAGGCAACACGCAGCCTGTGTTCATGTCATTGGTGGATGGGAGATGTTAGCACTTCCTGGTGCGTCATCATCTGGAGTTCAGTCTGGGAGCCGTCTGGAAGAAACAACATCAGGTCAGACATCCAAGTTGTGGAAAAACTTTTACTTTTACTAAATGTTCCAGCTGAAAACAGCTGTATGTTCCAGTCATGTGGAAAATTTATCATCTATCATCAGTTACATAACACACAGACATGCACATCATGGTTAAGGCTCCTTTCTGCAGAATGGAACTATCCCAGATTTGTTGTGATTTATGGGGCTCAGTCCGCTCACCACAGACAGGTGTCCGTTCTTGGCCTTGGCCACCAGTAGCTGTGATCCGGGCGTGAAGTCTATGATCCCTTCTTTCCCTTGGCCCACAGTAAATTTTATACTAAAGAGACAAAACAGAGACAGACAAAGTAAAAATGCTCAAAATTATACTAATTATACATCCTGACTGATATGAAGTGTATATGACACTAGTGGCTCCATCACGATAACATAGTAATACACAGATTTCTGCATCTTCACACCCATTTTTAACATAAAATAACAGAATAAACATGTTAAAGAGAATCCAACTTTATTTAACTGTGAAAACTTTATGTTTGCATCCGTTTTATTAGAATCTGCAATGTGACCTAAACTATTAAAATGATTATATAATATATATATATAATGTCATGATATAATTCTGGTAGATTGTTTGTACAGAAGCATCAGAAGACGTACTGATGTTCTGTTCATTTAATCAGCTGACTCTGAGACAGAGTTTACATGTTTATTTGCATTTGCAGCTGTTATCCTGCGTTCTGATCACATGATCACATGTTACTCTCAGGTGAGAACCTGTTCTGTCTCACCTGCCCTGGTTGATGTTGATGCTGTTGGCTTTGTCAGCACAGATGGCGATCTTGGTCAGGGTCTCGATCACATGGTCGCTCTGTAAAACCACGTCACCCTGAAAGGAAAAATGAAAAACAGGGTTTATCCACTAACACAAAAAGGTGAGACAGTTTATGGAAACACTTTTGCGGCTAGTTTTTTGCTCAACCTTTTGTTTGTTGTCGTCGCTGGGCACATGCAGAACAAACAAGCCATCGCTGAGCGAGCTGACCGAGATGCCTGGGAGGGGGGGAAAGATGGTTACGATGACATGAAGAGTTAACAGAGCAGCTTTAAATCCAGCTCAGTTTGTTCAACACATCAAACACCCAGATCTGTCACTCTGACAGTTGACCTCTGACCTTTCAGGGCTCCATAGTCGATGCTTTGTTTGAGTTTTCCCTCTTCAGCGATGATGGCGCTGTTGGTGGTGAGCAGCAGCTGGCGGGAACGAGGTTTGTAGCCCTTCCTGTCGTACTTGGTGACTGGCACTGCGTACTGCGAGCAGAAACAGATGCATTTCAGCACACTGACCATGTCGGACTCATGGACGTCCATCAGAACTTCACTAACCTTCATCTTGTCACTGCCCAGAGCCTGCACAACCTTAGGGTTAATGTCCTCTCCATCTGATGAGGAGGGAATATGTTGAAGTATCTTAAAGTAAATTCAATGTTACCAGTGAGGAAACAAGGAAACTTACTGAGCCTCGTGCTGACGAACAGCTTGGGGACACTCTGTGGGTAGTTGTCCTTCTTATCCTTGAAGATCTCACTGGCAACCATCTTCTGCTCCATCTATTCACACCAGACAGATGAGAAGGAGGTAAATTCAGGAAGCAGCAGGTATTGACATCAGATTTCAGGATGTTTCTCACCTGATGTTTCCACTCAGGGCTGATCTTCTTGCAGTAACTCCACACCATGTTCTGCATGCACATCTTACGTAAATGTTCTGATGCCTAAAGACACACAGATCCTTCTAATGTCAGAGCAGTTTATCAGGAGACATTAGATGTTTTTCTTTACTACATGTATAAAGTATCGCCTCCTAGTGCCTTTCTTCTTTAATTAATCTGTTTAAAATGTCCATTCAGAGACTATAATTATTTTAAAACAGTTAATATTTCAAATAAATCTAAAATGTTTATTAAAAAATGTTTGTTGAAAAACTCTTTCAACAGACGGTTATAAGAAGAATTTTATACAAAATCTTTATCTGTGGAAGGTTATAAGGACAAAGGATTGATGGATAGAATTTACACATTTTCTCTCTACAAATATCAAAAAAATATATTAAAAAAACAATTTAAGAAATCTAGAGAATTTTTTTAGGATCAGCTGGACAGCAGCGATCACTGATCTGCATCCATTTATCTCCATCACCACATGGGCAAGAGAACAACGAAACCACAAGCCTTGTGTTCATCTTGTGCAACATCAGCATCGTTTTCTTTAACACAGAGAGGCATCAGGGATGAACCATCACACACAGGAAGTATGGATTGTGCTCAGAAATAACTGACTTGCAGATCTTTTTTTTGGAAAGAAACAGATCATGTGACCTCCAGAACAAAAGCAGAGCAGCAA
Source organism: Pachypanchax playfairii (assembly GCA_006937955.1). Taxonomy (NCBI): domain Eukaryota; kingdom Metazoa; phylum Chordata; class Actinopteri; order Cyprinodontiformes; family Aplocheilidae; genus Pachypanchax; species Pachypanchax playfairii. Next base: position 1,990,790 of record SSNP01000052.1, read on the forward strand.
TCAGACTCTCATCAGTCAACTTTTGTGATGATGTTAAGTATCGTTTCTATTTCTGGGATGCAGAAAAGTCCAACATTGACTTCAGAGCAGCAGACGCTGCATTCAAGGCCACACCCATCAGGAACAGCCAGGGGCGGGGACTGAGCTGACCCGTTTGGCCTCCACAGCACAAGTCTACCATGAAGGGATTTTGTAAAATAACCAAAGCAATTACTTTTTGGATGAAATCTAAGAATCATTTTCCACTCTAAGTAAATCAGTTTGAAGCTGGTCTCAGTAAAGTCCAGGTTCCCACCTCAGTCAGAGCAGCAGGAGGTGTCGGCCAGCTCTTGTCCAGGACGTTCTTAGGCAGGTTTTTGTGGAGCTTCATAAGGAAGGAGTAACGCACATAATCCAGAAAATATTCATTCTCTGGACAGCGTTCCTTGTGACGGTAAATGAAGCCTTTGACAAACCTGATGAAGAGTGAAGAGACAAATGAGTTATAACAACCAGTGTAAAGCCCCATCAGCTGGTCGGCGCTGGATGGCTCGTACCTGCGTATTGTGTCGGCGGCCTTACGCCTGCGTTGGGCCGTCCTCCTGGCCAGGATGCCCCTCCACCACGCCTGGACTGCAATGGCTGCACACAGATACACCAGATATTAAAGCTGTTGCAACCTGCTCGACATGCCACTCGTGTTTTAGGAAGCACCGAGTTCCTCACCTGAGGTTCTGAGTTTCTGGTACTTGGTCCTCTGCTTGTAGCCTCTCCATCCTGCCTGCAGCTTGGTGGCTGTCAAGTTACAACAAATCAAGAGAAAATTGGAAAAAATTTGCAACAACGGATGTAGAAAATGGACCTAAAAGTCTGTTTGGAAGAGACTCACTGACTCTTACCAAGACTGTGTTTCCTGGTCTCCAGCGCATCCTCGGTGGCAAACAAGGTCTTCGGGAACCGGATGAAGATTTTGGATCTACAGGGTGAAGCAGGAAAACAGATCTGAATGTGAATGCTGTGTGAACAAACTGCAGAATCAGAAACGGTTAATTGTTCTGAGATCAGTCGTATCTTTATGAGTGAACTGCTGACCTGCCCAGTTTGTACTCCTCAGGCTTGTATCCCAGATGTTTGACCAGTGTGGACACTCCTTCAGACAGCTTGCCCTCCCAGTTAGGCCACGTGTCTGGACACAGCGACTTGTACCTAAACAGACAAATACACAAACTTAAGTAAACAATGATTGTTTGTAAATGAAGCCTGTAAGTCTGAGAGAACATCCCAGAATTTAAGATAAAAATCACTTCAGATCAAATTTAGGTTATTAAACCAGATTGAATTTATCTAAAATATCAGATTAAAAAATAAACAACTGAAACAATATTTAAGGTTTATAGGTAGCATTATTTAATGTTAAGGCAAGTAATAAAATAATGAAGAAAAAAATCAACAATTAAATGATCTTAAATGTATTAATATTTGTAGGCTTCCTTCAGGATTTTGGAGAGTTGCTTAGTTGAAACTGGGATTTTACAAAATCCTTCAAATTTCAGAAATGTGTTTGTAACAATAATGCCTCATCAAGAAAACAACGTTAGTGATTGTCTCTAACAAACCAAGCTTGCATGTCACTAATCTGGGAGGAAACTGGAGAATGCATGAACATGCAGAAAATATTACACTCAAAGGCCCCAACGGGGTCAAACCCAGAACCTTCTGTAGCTCTGAGGCAATGCTGAAGCCCCTAACGCAGCAGTCAGAGGCAATTTAATGACTTAGAATAAGAGTGTTGTGTGAGACTTGGAGCGATGACTGAACCAATCACAAACTGGATGTGTAGTGGACATAAAAAGAGGAGTGGCTGGTCACCTCTGTAGAAAGACCTCGTAGCGACGCCTATAAGCAAAGCCGGCTCTCCTCACCCTCAGATTCTCCATCAGACCCAGGTACTTGACCTGGTGACGGATCAGGACCTCATCAAACCGCCCTGTGAAGGAGGACAGGAGGACGATCGTGGTTATACAAATACAGTGATACAAAACAAACACAGAACAGCCTGCTGAATAAAACTAAGAAGAAAAATGGTAAATTCAGCACCAGAAGGAGGAACAGAGAAACAGTGTGAAGTCAACAAAAGGTCGAGTGTGGAGAGAAACAAAGACTGAGCAGATACACTGAAGTCACACTGTTACTCCTGCTGCAGCAGAAAATTCACTGTTTGGGCTGATGTTAGAGAGAGTTCATGTTTCTGCCATATTACAACCACGATAACACCACCTTAACAACACGTTACTACCACGTCACTACCACGTTAACAACCATGTTACTACCACCTTAACAACACGTTACTACCACGTCACTACCACGTTAACAACCATGTTACTACCACCTTAACAACACGTTACTACCACGTCACTACCACGTTAACAACCATGTTACTACCACCTTAACAACACGTTACTACCACGTCACTACCACGTTAACAACCACGTCACTACCACGTTAACAACCATGTTACTACAACGTCACTACCACGTTAACAACCACGTCACTACCACGTTAACAACCATGTTACTACAACGTCACTACCACGTTAACAACCATGTCACTACCACGTTAACAACCATGTTACTACACCGTCACTACCACGTTAACAACCACGTCACTACCACGTTAACAACCATGTTACTACAACGTCACTACCACGTTAACAACCACGTCACTACCACGTTTACAACCATGTCACTACAACGTCACTACCACGTTAACAACCATGTTACTACAACGTCACTACCACGTTAACAACCACGTCACTACCACGTTAACAATCATGTTACTACAACGTCACTACCACGTTAACAACCATGTTACTATCACGTCACTACCACATTACTACCACGTTTCTACCACGTCACCACCATGTTACAACCAGATCATCAGCACGTTACTACCACATCCCACCACGTCATCACCACCATGTTACAACCACGTTACTACCGGGTTATCACCACATCACCACCACGTTACTACCATGTTACCACCACGTCACCATCATGTCACTACCACGTTATCACCGCGTTACTTCCACGTTACTACCATGTTACTACCACATTACAACCACGCCCCACCACGTCACTACCACGTCCCACCACGTCCCACCACGTCACTACCATGTAACATCCATGTTACCACCACGTTACAACAACTACCACGTTACCACAATGACCTCATTGGAGCAGATTCGACAACTTTTTCAAGAACATACAGACGGCATGAATTTCTATAATAACAAGGAGGCAAACTGAAGAATTAAATATCACTGAATTGTAGCAAAAATATTTTGTTTTGAAATGTGAATTTTCTGCGATTCAAATCTTTAGCTTAAATTTGCCAAACAGAAATGATGATTTGGATTTTGGAAATCGTGATGAGATTGAAATGTTAACGCTTTCATTTCAATAATGATTAATGTTTAAAAGTAGATGTCTCAGTTACACAGGAGAGTTTCATTTCCTACGTTTCTCATGACATCAAAATTAACAACGTCATCAAACATCCACACGAGAAAAAAAATCAAGTCTAGAAATTCATGTATCCAACGGACGTCTTGTGAACTGAAACTACAGTAACAACAGAACAAGAACCTTCCATCTTACCTGCTTGTTTGGAGTCATTGGGTTTGATGCAGCGAACATATGACGGCTCCTTGGACATGAGGATCTCCATGAGTTTCGCCAGACTGGTTTTGAACTGGGTGGCTGCCTGGAGGGGCAAACCGACAGAAAAACTGATGAAAAGTGGTTAGAAAGAGGTGGAAGGGAAGAGGCTGCTGGAGACACTGGAGGACGTGTCTCAAACAAAGAAACGAGAAGGTGCTGGAATCCTGCAGACGACCTGAGACAAGCTGTGTGACCAGAGAGGTGGCTGATGGGACTGAACACAGGGCCCAGTGTGGAGGAGCAGGACACCAACCTACCAGTCAGTGACAGAGCATCACATCTGTGTGTGTGTGAGAGAGAGAAAGTATCTATGTGTGCAGGGGATTTCTCAGTCAGTGGGCGGCCACAGAGAATCTCTGCCCACTCAGCACTGGACATGGGAAACAAACTGCTGTTTATTGTGTTGTGGGAAAGTGTTCTGAGACAGACCGAGACATTTAGAAGAGTTGAAAACATGCAGGGAAACCTCCAGACGAAAACATGACACAAACACGCCGTCAAGCAGAGAGGTGTCTCACCGTGTCGGGGCGTTTTTTATCACTCAGTTCCTCACGGTCAAAACACTGTGTCAGGATCTTGTTCTCAGACGTGCACATAACCTGCAAACACAAACAAAATGTCTGTCTGACCTCTGAAACACAAAACGCATCACAAGTCATGGGGATCAATAAAGAGTTTTGCTGCACCTCTTTTAAGTTCCTGAAGAGCAGATCATTGTTCTTGTCCAAGAACCCTGAATGAGAGAAAACAGACGTTTGTTCAGAACATTAAAATTCTGCAAACACTTTAAATAGATGTGACGCTTGATATTTCTAATATGATTCTAATTTTCAGACAAAACTCTTAAAGAGGCCATTTCATACACATTTCAGGACTTTGTGGTTATTTCTTAAGTATTAACCAGTAATATGAAACATTTTATATCTAAAAAACGTCAGGAAACACTGATTAACAGACCTTTCAATCTGTCTGCATTAAAATTCGGGTGGTTCCGGCACCTTCCGTCAGGCTTCGTCAGCAGCTCGTTCATATTCATTATTCAAATTTGCTGGACTCTGATTGGCTAACAAACTAGCCTATCAGAGCAAGGTATACTGTTTCCTGCCCCGCTGCACATGGCAACGTCAGACAATCTCTCTTCCTGTTTGCTACGTCTTATGCTAACAGCTTTTAGCCAGCAGCATGCTAGGCGTGGTTTCAACTGCAGGAGCTGATGAATACTAACGAACAAAGGAGTTGTGATGAAACAGATACAGGCTGTTCAGACTCGGGAGAACTCGGGTTTTATCACCACCTGCGTAGTTTGAGAGATTAAAACTGAAAGAGAAGTTGTTGACCTGTTTTCACCCACTATGAAGGTAAGAACACCTGTGGAGCTAAAATATTCAACAGAAACCTCAGAAAAACTGTTTTTAATGGAAGGACCTCTTTAAGATGATCAAAAACAGCATAATAAAATTTACATTTTGTTTTCACACTGCCTGATTTGCTGTTAGTATCAGTATTATTAGGTAGTGTTCTTAGCAAACCTCATTCTGCAGAGATGCACAAACTACTCTGAGCTCTTTCTTCCTGAAAGCTAAGAATGTAGCAGCAGTTAAACTGATGTTACAGATGTTTTCTGAAACACAAACACTCACCGTTGACATTGTAGTTGACCTCTCCCGCGTAGTGCAGCAGTCTGAATTCCTCTCGACCCATTACCTTCCGGGTCTTTCCATCAGCTAGTTTGTGACTGGAGAGTTACACACAAACACAAACACACACTGAGCGTGGGTTTAAAACCCTGAACGCATCTTCAGAAGCTCACATTCTGACCCAAGACTCTCTGTTATAAGCTCTTTGAGCCCAAACCTGAGGAGTTTTGAAAGTGATAATCAAACTAACGTGACAAAGTGCGGATGTCCTCCCACAGTGTCCTCCAGTTTCTCCAGGAAGGTGAAATCACTGGCATCACCGGGTCTCAGACACTCCTCATCCTGAGACAGGAGAGTACAGAGTCAAGTTCTGGATGTGTTGTTCCTGCCTGCATCAAGTTTCTGTTTACCAACTGGTTTTAACATTAAATACTTTAGAAACTGCATTTATAAGCAAAAAAACTTCATTTCCACTAAAGTTAAAAGAGAAATGTTGTTAATATTGTATGTATTCCTAAGAAATCTGCCTCAAATCTTCGTACATGCAGCGTAAACAAAGAGTAAACAAAGAGTAAACAGCAGAATAATCCAGATTTATTTCTGGTTGTCTGTTAAATTATAACCAAATTTAAAACCCTTACTGTATATTTCAGGGAGGTGGTATAGGCCACTTTTAAGGATGAATAATAATCTGCAAACTGTGTCTAATAGATCATTATAATCTATAAGGTTTATTCTGTTTGCAATAATAAATAAGTACTTGTATATTTGAGCTTTTTGAGTTTGAACACCTTCATTTAAGAACAAATAACACAGTTTGAACAAACACACTAAAATAAAAATTTCCTTTTGTTCCCAAGTTAAAATTCTGAAGTAAAATTCAAAACATGAACGATGGAATTTTCTCTCTGTTTCTGCTGTAATGTTGTTGGTACTTACTTGTACAAAAGGATATGAAATAAAATGATTTTTTGTAGATATTTTCTCACCAGGATGGAGATGATGCCTTTAAACTTCTCCTCCACCAGGTCACAGATTATCTTGTTGTTGAAATACTGGACTGGCTCCCACTGAAAATACAAGTTACTCCAGTTAGTAACTGGAAGTATTTGATAAACTGAACAGACATGAAGAGAGCACCTGGAGTTTGTGCTACCACACAAATATCTGTAAAATTAAAAGGGTTATGGACATTGTTGTGTTGGCTAACATTAGCTGTATACAAACAGGAATGTGCAGAAGGCATTACAGCCCACCTTTTAGTTTTTAGTGTCAATCAGCCATCAGTCAGTATATGATGCGTTCATGAAAACACCCTGAAACACGTTTTTATGAGCAAAGTTTCAACCATCTACAGCATCCCAAGAATCCTGGATCTCAAACAGCTTTACAATGTTAGCTGATGTTTTCTCTAACAGTCACATCATTTCCACAGAGCTGACAGAGGGAGCGACCCACAGTCTTCATGTCACATCATAATGGGCTCTTTCAGAGGTGAAGCCAAGTTTCTCCCACAACCTGTTTGTTCCCTGAACACATGCACTTTCCATCAGACTGAAAACAAGAGGCCTTTGTTCTGCTGAAGCCAAACAGAACAAAATAACCCAATGAATGGAAATGAGGAGCAGACAAAAGGGAAAATATACAGTGATCTGAATCAGCTGTTAGGGTCTGATCTCAATACAAAAACAGGTTTAAAGACAGACAGCAGCTTCTAAATATATATGTGCACCTTTTGAATTTTTGATTTATTTTTTATTCAATTATTTATGTCACCTTAGAAACTACAGCTGCATCAACAGTCATAATAAAAGCTCTATGCAAACAAAAACCTCAGACTGAGAGATGAGAAGCAGAGTGGTGACCGAGGTGGACACGAGGTGGACACGAGGTGGACACGAGGTTTGAGAGAAGAAGAACTCTTGAACAGTTTGAGATTTTGTCTAATTAAATCTCCAACCTGCTATTAAAGTTCTCATCTATCAGTGCAGGTCCTCCTCTCAACCAGTCAATACACTTCAAAAAAGAAAATAAAAAATAAAGCCATCAATGATGCAGAACATCTCACTAAAGAGTTTCACTATGAAGCATCTTTAGTCCATTAACTGTTTAAAATTCATCTAAAGTTTCTTCTCACCAGTTTCAGACCAGAAACTGTTTTTAACATATTTCAGCACTTTAACTGATTTCCTAACTGTTCTTGGAGCAGAGCGCATCACATTGTCTCTGTACCTTCATGTTCACAAAAATCTGATTAAACTCACATCAACTAAAACACTTTCAATCTAACATCAAAGTGGCCCAATCACAGAAAAATGCTCACTGGACTCAACCTGTTTTATCTTCAGTGTCTGAAGGATTAAAATTCTGCACCATTAAGTCTATAAGATCCTTATTAACTGTTGGATCTACTCGTGCTTTAATGATGAGGATGTGATATTGATAAGCTTAATTTAATGTTTGCACAAGCTTTCCTCTCTGTCTCACAACAAGTTCCACTTGTTACTCATGATTCTGCACAGATTCTGATTCTCCGTATGTTGAACCAACAAAAACTGTAATTTCTACAACCTATAACTCTAGAACTCAACGCGTCCTGCAGGTGGGATGGAAATGCACTAACTCTTTTTGTGTGACAGTGTACGTGTGCGACAGGGACTGACCGTGATGCCTTCAGCCTCGTACTCATCCTGCTCCGACTTGAGCGTTAGCTCAATGAAGAGCTGCTGCAGTTTCTCGTTACAGTAGTTAATACAGAACTGCTCAAAGCTGAAACACACAATAGTTTTGACCAGATATAAGTTGCAACATATGACATAACAATATAATATTAAATAAAAATGAACTAATTTTAGCACTGTGACGCAAACTGCACCTGTTGTGTTGGAAAACCTCAAATCCATAAATGTCCAGCAGGCCGATGACGGAGTGATTCTTGTGAGAGTTGTCCTGAAAAAGACGTGGGACAAAACTCATCTTTAGCTGCAAATCAAATAAAAAACTGATCAACGTTCCCTGCTGTCTTTTCATCATGAGTTTGAGCAGTTTTTAGGTTAATCTAAGTCATATTTATTTGACACAGAGAAAATAGGATGGAATACTTTTAATTTAACACAGTGGCCACTAGGTGTCACTGTGCAGCTACATATTAAAGATTCGACAGGAACCTGCTCAGCAGCAGTGTTTGGTGATGTTTGATGTGCGTGTGTGCACGTACCGTGTACGTGAGTGAAGTGTTGATCTGGTTGACCAGCCAGGTAAAGGTGCGTCCATAAATCGCCTTGGACAAAGCGTCCCGAGCTGAAGACGCCTGCTCCAGGTTCAGAGGGCTCACAAGCTTCTCATACAAACACATTGAGAGGAGGGTGGGACATGAGCAGAGACACATAATGACAGAGTTCCACGGAGCTCAGGCAGATGTTACACACAAAGGAAAGCTTTGTATACAAACGCTTATCACAAAATGACAATGTGTGTATCCAAATGTACCTCCTCTCCTTTGGCAATGATCTTCTTGTGTGTGAGTGCTTCTGTCAGCGCCGCCCCATTCACTCCTAACAACTGCAAAACATTAAAAACACACAACCCAGGTGAGTCCGTCAGAAAACCTGCCGTGAACATGCAGACATCACACCTGGCAGCAGCAGTCGCTACCTGCGTATCATGTCTGAAAACTACCGGGATGAGGATCAGATTATTTAATCCTGATCACGTCTCCAGAGCCATGAAAACAAAGCAAGTATCAGTCAACAAGCACAAGCTGTTGGGGGTCAACAGAAGATGAGGAGACATGTTTTGGCAACACTTGACAATCATGAAAAAACACTCAAATACTGTAAAGGTGAATTCATTATGTTATCAGTCTTATCTAGTAGCTTCTGCTACTTGAAAAAAAATCAAGTACCTGGAAAGTGGTTGTTTAATTCAAGGATTAAATGATCAAAAGGATCTAAAATGCTAAACTGTTAATGGCAACGAGAGCTGCAGCTTTCAGTAACTGAGTTTACGTAGACGTCTTTAAATAATATAACACATAAATTAGTAAAATGTCTTATTTCAAAGCTGAGATTGTATCAATTTAATCTGGTTACATTAGAAACTATAATAAAATCGGATTATAACAAGCAGTGCAAACGTTTTGATAAAGTGAATATAATAACATGTAACACATTGTGATTGTCTTTGACGGTAAGGTGACACGAGGTTGGAAACATGCAGCCAAAACTACTCTGTCAGGGATCTTGTTAAAAAGTTAAATACTAACTTCTTTCTTTTTATTAACTAATGCTCACTTTCTTGGGCCCTCAGTTAGAAATCATTCATGGAACTGTCTTGATATTTAGAATCATCATAAGTATAAAAAATATGGATTTATCATGTATCATATGTTAGTAAGTAATCAGCTGTTGATGAAACACATGCTCATGCTGTTCTTGTTCACTTGCATCCAGCCACGCACTCCATTAATCATATTTGTAACTCAACATCCTTTAAAGGGGTTATGACATCAAAATGCACTTTTTTGAGGTTTTTGGGGTATATCATGATGTGTTGTGCACTGATGAGGCCGTGTGAACGTCCAAAGCGAGTATCAAAGTTCCCGTTTGTGGGCGGTCCGCTTTGTTTCATATTTAAAAAACGGTTGAATCGGAAAGCACCATTTTTTCCTACGTGGCATTTCATCCTACGTATTTCATAGCGTCCAATAAAAGTGCACAGTAAACTAAACAGTCCAACCCCCCACCCCCAGCCCATACACCGGTAGCTGCGTTGCGCTAGCTTGTGCTGCTGCTCTTGAGAAGAGATGGCTACGCAAACGGGGACCTGTTGTGTCCAAGGATGCTCAACCCATGCTGGAAGTTTACACTCACTCCCGAAGGATGAAAAAACAAGAGAAGAGTGGCTGAAGTTCATTTATGGAGAAGTGCCACGCAGTTATAACTTCAATTTGAGAATATGTTCAGCTCACTTCACGGAGGACTGCTTCCATAACTTGGGTGAATTCAAGTTGGGATTATCAAAGAAACTGATTTTAATTAAAAATTCTTTACCAACCCTGAAGGAGGCGACCACATCGTCAATACCTGTAAGTTTATTTATTTAATAAAATGCTGCCTTGCCTGATAAACGTTTGTTCGTGGTCTGAAGAGTTCACGATGCTAGCATGTGATAGCCGCTCTAGCAACAATGTCCGTGAGCAACAGGTTTATCATACCATATTGTGAATCTATTTTCATTGATAACATCTGACAGCACTGTTTATTCGCTCATGTGATTAGTTGAGTTATATGTGTTCACCCCTCCGTCTTCCTCAGAAGACGTTTCAGGCTCGAACATTTACGGTTGTAAACGTCCACTCGCCGTGTTACTGGACTGTTGACGGAGCCGAGAAGAAAGGCTTGTTGCGGGCAATGGTTGTAGCCAATCAGAGCGAAGTCAGCCAGGGAGACCCACATATCATTAATGAAAGGAACCGTGTTGCTGAGAAGAGGATTCTGACCTGCCCGTACACCCCCGCCATGTTAGTTTTTTAATCAAATTCTTTTGTGAGTTGACATATGCGGGCATATCTACTACATGAAATAGCTTTACGCCAGTTTAAACAGTGATGTCATCACACCTTTAAAAAACATGCAGAAATTGATAGTTTTTTTCCCCAAAATAATGAAAAATAGAGCCAAAAAAAAAAGAAACTGAAATCAAGGTCCTTATTTCTGACATCAGCACAAACCAAAAGTTATTGTTTAGTTCATTCAGCTCCAGGATAAGCATAAGAATACTACCTGGGAGAAGGTCACATAGGCCAGAAATAAAAAGAAAATGATTTGATCCACATCTAACGAAGCCAAATTAGCCACATTTTCGAACATGAATACTGAATATAGATTAATTTGAGATGAAGGACGCACATGGTCATTTGAGACTTTCAATAAAACAGTTTCTGCCACGAGTTTGTGTTTGTACTCGGGTATTTAAGAGTATTTCTAAGTATAAGTACAAGATGTTAAATTCAACACAGAACGGTTAATAATGAAGGTCCTGGTTTGTTCTGGGTGGATGGAAGAAGGGACCGGAGAGACCAGTGGGCTGTCATAGAGAAAAAAAAGATTTCTTCCTAACAGATTAGTGAACATGAGAACAGGTTTCACTCTTTTTTCAGACCATCTCAGTCAGATTAAAGGACTTTGAGGGACTGACTAAATAAAGGCTTGTTTTGTTTATTTGTTTGTTTGTTTGGTTTGTAGTGAGGGAGGTTTCTGATGGATTCAGTCTTACCCTGGCCAGATACTTTATCTGTATGTCCGATAAGATGCAGGCATTTCCTTCTTCCTCCCCGTACTGCACATTACCGAGGTGAAGCACGCTGGCGATTATGTTCAGCAGCTCCTGCACATACAAAACACACGGGACGGGGTCATTAAAACACAACAACATGAGGACACGGAGAGACAGGTGGAGGGAAAAGGGATAATAAGCTGCAACCAACAGGTCGACTGATAAGACCAGCTGACTGAAACACAGAGTTCTGTCTTATAAACATCAGCAGACAGAAGGAAAGCTCCAGTGTTGCTCCAATAAAAAAGCTCTCTCGTCATTTATGCTCTGATATTTTTTATATGAATGACTCAGTAGTTGAAGGGAACCCTGTTTTGTTTTGGGAAACATCCAGCTGGTAACGTCCCCAAACCTCCTGAAGTCACTGAACAAACACGTTTCAGTTTGAATGTTTTAAACATGAGGACATGAACTCATCGGGTCTTTAGAAAGTCTGGAACAACATCTCATAATTCTGTATATTCACACAGTCTCTAAACTGTTTGGGCTTTAGTACAAGCTACATAAGCTACACTCTCAGAAATAGAGGTACGAGACAAGGACATTTTTGTACCTATAGGTAAATTGTTTTAAAATGTTCCCTTAAAAGTACAATATTGGTCTTTAAAAGGTCAGAAATGCCCCTTAGAGTGTTCAAATTGATATAAAGTACAAATTTGTACTATTTCAACTGCCCCTGCAACCTGGTCAAGGCTGGTTAATCTCAATTTTATTAAGTTTCTTCCATCATTTTCAATATTATGATTTACATGTTGGTTTTAGACTTTAAAATGTGGCATAATTTTACTGTTTTAGTGGAACAACTTCATAAGGTACAAAAATGGACCTGGACTACAGAATTTGTACCTTCTTGTCGCTGGGGGTGTACCCTGTAGTCCAGGTCAAATTACGCCACATTTTGAAGTTTTAAACCAACATTCTGAAACATAGTATTGAAAATGATGGATGAAACTTAATAAAATGGAGATTAACCAGCCTTGACCAGGGTTGCAGGTGCAGTTGAAATGGTACAAATTTGTACTTTATATCAATTTGAACACTCAAAGGGGCATTTCTGACCTTTTAAAGACCAATATTGTACTTTTAAGGGAACATTTTAAAACAATTTACCTATAGGTACAAAAATGTCCTTGTCTCGTACCTCTATTTCTGAGAGTGTACATACACCAGAGTTGGGTAAGTTACTCAAAAAAAGTAACTAGTTACTGTTCAAAAAAGTAATATATTACACTACTTAGTTTCTCACTTCTGAAAGTAACTTAGCTACTCGACTCTGATTACTTTTGTACCCAAAAAGAGACGAGCAATATTGTTTTCTTTCAATAACGGCACTAAACATCTTATTTAGACCCTTCTTTAATAAAATATTTGACAAACAAGAACAAACAGCTGCTGCATAATTTCAATGAACAATTGTAAACTTATGAAGGTACACATTTGATATCAAAATAAAGTTTTAACTGAGTGGGCTGTCGAACAAATAAAAAGACAGACAATAACTATGATAACTTTAAGATCCTACAAAGGAGTATTTGAGTCATTGTAGACAAAATATGAATAATATTTTGGATAAATTTCCACCCATGAAACTCCCATTTTAGATTATAAAAACTTTTCATATTCTTTGATGTCGAAAAGCCCCTGGTTGCAGCTCACGGATCAGTGGCAGGAACAAGCCTTACCATATATGGTAGGACGTGTCATAAATATGCCGAAACTGAAGGGGGCACTAGATAAATACTTGGTTTTCTCCCCAAAAAGAGCTCAGAGGAGCTACGAATGTAGGTTTCTCTTTGTAACGAGTAATATATTACAGGTGATTTTATTCAGTTTTCTCTGTGACTCTTTGGTCTGCTCCTCACCTCCACATCATTATCACTGAAGCCAATCACGGTCAGGCCTTTTCTCACCACCTTCCAATCACTGCGATCATTGATGGAGCTCACTTTAGGACAGTTACCCTGTAAAAAACAACACACACACCAAAGCATCAACCAAATGAAGCACTTTGTATCAGCTAAACGTTTTAGCTTTTAAAAGTATATCTGTAAACATGTTGGGTAAAAGTCAGCAAGCCACAAAGTTTAAACACCCACTTAAGTGTGATGTAAACACCCACTTAGAAAAACACAGGTGTAAGATGTTTTTGGAGTGGAAAGGTGTGTGTGTGCATGTTAAAGGTTGTAGTTAGTCCCATGAGTCAGGTTTCTCCTCTGAGGAAAGCCCCGCCCACTGCACTGAGCGCTGCCCTGACAGAGAGACAAATAACACGAGTCTCCACTGGGACGTGGATCTGAAGTCTGCACACACCATCAGCTGGATGAGATTTAAAGAGGCCATTTCATACAAATTTCAAGACTTCGGGGTCATTTCTTAAGTATTAACCAGTAATATGAAACATTTTATTTCTAAAAGAAAGTAACGAAACACTTATTAACAGACCTTTCAATCTGTCTGCATTCAAATTCGGGTGGTTCCGGCTCCTTCTGTCAGGCTGCTTCAGCAGCAGCTCGTTCATATTCATTATTCGAATTTGCTGGACTCTGATTGGCTAATAAACTAGCCTATCAGAGCAAGGTATACTGTTTCCAGCCCCGCTGTGCATGGCAACGTCAGACGTCGTGTCTTCCTGTTTGCTACGTCTTATGCTAACAGCTTTTAGCCAGCAGCATGCTAGGCGTGGTTTCAACTGCAGGAGCTGATGAATACTAACGAACAAAGGAGTTGTGATGAAACAGATACAGGCCGTTAGAACTCGGGAGAACTCGGGTTTTATCACCACCTTCGTAGTTTGAGAGATTAAAACTGAAAGAGAAGTTGTTGACCTGTTTTCACACCCACTATGAAGGTAAGTGTTTGTGCTGTGTGGGTGTGGTTAATTCATCAAACTTAAACACACCCACACAGCACAAACCCTCCTGCAGCATGATAAGAATCTGTCAACACTAACGGTTATAAACACATGAATGTGTTGAACATTAATAAAGTAATAAACTCCTACTTTGACCAGGTACTGGTACTGCTGAGTGTTTCTCTCAAGGCCGAGGTGTCTCAGTAGATCTTCTTCTCCTCCCTCGATTATCTGATAGAAAATGTGGAAGTTCCTCTCTCCGTGGTTCTGATGGACCACCCGGGACTTCTCCAGCAGGTAGCTGATGATGTGGCCTCCTTTGGGGTTACCCTGCCGACGGGGACGGAGGGGGAAGGAGGAGGAGGAGAAGGTAAGACTGGGACACTGAGGTGTGAGGAAAGGTTGATAAAACATGCAGGTCACATGGGGGGGGGGGGGGGTTTTTTTT
>SSNP01000052.1:2005769-2030082 GCA_006937955.1 Pachypanchax playfairii
GGGGGGGGGGGGGGGGGGATTTTGTTGTCCACAAAAATATTATGCACCCAAAAATCACACGAAGATTCTGTATTAAAATGTTGATAAACGTCTTTTTTTAGTTTTCTTTGCTATATAACAATTATGTTTTTGACTGTTTTTAGTCTCTGCTTCAGGCCTGTTACTCACCTTGAAGTCAAACTGAATGTCCATATACTTGCCAAAGCGGCTGGAGTTATCGTTACGCAACGTCTTGGCATTGCCGAAGGCCTGGATTGAGATGAAGAATATAATCAGAGATAAAACCAGAGGAGGGGAGGGTTATGTGATGGATTAGGGAAGACAGATAACAGAGAGTAGAGTTGATGACAGATAATGACTGAAAAAAATCAGTTTTACACAAAGTTTCAAAAACCTTTTAACAGGTCAAGTAAAACTAAATTTCTACTATTTCACAATGTAAATACACATTTATAAGTTAAGCAGGTTTTCAGATGGTTAGTGAAGTCTGTGGCTCTACGAGAGGAAAAGCTTCTCACCTCCAGGACGGGGTTGGACTGCAGCAGACGGTCTTTTGTGACCTGCACAGGATCGTTAGCTGAACAGGTCTGGGCGTAATACTGCAGGACCTTCTTGGATGCCTCCGTTTTTCCTGCACCGCTCTCCCCTGAGATCAGGATGCACTGGTCCTTCCTCTCCGTCCTCATGGAGCGGTACGCATTGTCTGCCACGGCGTAGCTGCAGGAGCGGAGGGAGATGAAAGATGACAGATCTTAACATCATCTGATTGATGTGTAATGAGTACAGACACAAAAAACCTTCTTATTCTGCTGGACACATCTAAAATTAGAAAAGCACTCGGAGAGCGCAGACCTTCGCCAAACACATCAGTTCCCCCATATCTAAAAATTAACCTGCATTTTGTTACCAAACACCTGGACCAATTATTATGGAGTTACATGTTAAAAACAGCTTGATCTCACAGTAATTACAAAGGTGGCACTGCAGGTGTGACTATCAAACCAGATATTTGTTTCAGCACCAAATTACATCAAAAGATTTGAATCTGCCATTTATCTCATCCTGAACTTTGGAGCATCATTCAGTTCTCCCAACACCTGACGGAGGTTCGATTCCCGTCTGTCCTTCACTCCCTTAAACCTGCAGCTTTTTAATCTACTGCAAATCCAGTAAATAAAGTCCAAAAACATACTTAAGTGTATTTTTCAGTCAGCTCATCAGAAGATACTTCATAGGAACCTCATTGTCAAGACAAAGTATTTAAAACAGCATCATACTGACGTCATTCAGCTAAAATCTAGTCAAAATTACAAAAAAAAGCCTGTTGAAAAGTTTTCTGTTTAAAGTCTATTAACAGGAAAGTCATTCATTTATAATAATTGATTATTAAAAACGTCTCACAAAATACATAAATAAAGGAACATCCCAATTGACAGCCATGTAAATGATCTGTTAAACTAAATATCGTCCTGTTTTGATTGTGATACGTGAAGCTGCTCAGTGTGTGAACATGCAGACACTTTCATTATGAATCATGAAGAAAGAATGAATCGCAGCATGTTTTAGTTACGCCACCATTCATCAACTCTGCTCCACTCTCACTGATGCTCACTTGTTTCTGCACATTTATAACACCAGAATAATCTCTGGAAGATAAAAAGCAGCACCTACAACACATGGACACATTGTTGCATGTGATAGAAGTGTTTGTGAGTGATAGGTGGGGTCATGTTCAGGTCAGAGAATCCCCTACCGCCTGGTACCATCATTTGTTTACTTATTTTCCCGGCTTTCTCTCTCTCTCTCTCTCTCTCTCTCTACTCACATTACGAAAAAACATTTGGTCACATAATCAAGTGTTAAACGTGAGGAGATGAAACCCCTCAGTGTCTTCGGTGGTTAAAGCAGAAGAGCTTGTGAAAGATTCTGACCCTCTCGCTTCATAATGTGCTGGATTGTTTCGCTGCTGGCTTGTGGGGTCGGGGAGGGTTTACCAGGGAATTCCCTCCCCATTCCTGTGGCAACCTTTCAAACAAACACTCAGCCTGCGGCCATGAGATTCTCCTGACTATCAGAGAAAAGGACAGTCAGACCTTGTGAGCGTTACGTCTTTGGCTGATACTGTGAGGGTGATGCATGCAGCAAATATTCCCACACATACGTGTGCTCTCTGACAGGAAGTGGAATTCTGTCACATCAGTCTAGAGGGAAGTTTCACTGCAGAGGAAAAACCAGCTCATGTTTATTTATTGTCTCAGGTTAGTAACTGTAATAATAAGAGATGTTTGTTTAGATACTGGAGCACATGCTTCGCTCTCTGCTGCAGGTAAAAAAAAGAACTTTGCAATGAAACCCAATACAATCTGTTTAAAAATCCACAGAGTATAAAGTTGTGTTTCAAGCTGCAGGCTGGGAGGTCTGTGCACTTACATGTGTGGTGAGACCTCGTAGAAGTTGACCCCACGGTATCGCTCCATGTGGTTCTTGGTGTAGATCTCCAGTTCTCTGTATGGGTTAACTGACACCAGCACTGATCCAATGTATGTCTGATTAAAAGGGAATATGACTGTCAGATCACACAAAAACAACTTTCTACAGTGTTAAAATGATGTTTTGTAACTGTAAATACACTAAATGTCAATAACAATGAATTGATCAAGAAGACAAGTTCTCTAACTATCATCACTACACTGACTCACATAGATGAGGCTCTCCTTGAAGCGTTTACGCAGGTTCTCTATGAAGGCGGCCTCGCTGGTGAAGTTCTCCAGCAGGACAAAATCCTGCACCCCCACCCGATCTCTGGCTGTCAGGGCCGACTCCATCATAGCCCGCACCCCGTCACTAGCTACCACCTGGAGGTGAAGAATGAGGAAATCAAGGAATGAAAACAACCGTACAAACGTGTAACCGCTGGATAACATGGTGCAAATAAAACAGCGATAAAGATTCCAAATCACAAACATTTCAGGTGGGACGAAATATTAACAGGGCAAACAACCATAAGAACAAACAAAAGAAATGTAATAAAATATAACAATAAATAAATCTTTGTTGACATGCAACCCTTTTTCCTCCAAGTAATCTTATCAACCCTAAAAACTGAGACTGAACCAGGCCCAGATGTGGCGAGGAAGTAACGGCCTCAACCCAATTACTTAAAAAGGCCCGCCCGGTTTCACATGTTCAAAAATATACAAGACAAATTTAGCATCAGAAGCTAAACTGCAACACTTACATTTTTAAGTTCATCAAGGCGTTTGCCCAGTAAGCCATTTTCAAAAAAAGAAACTTGAGTTTTGCGCATAAGGCTGCTAATTTTTCCAACATCCATGTCGAAGGTGCACAAGATGCTTAACACAAAACAATTCCTGCTGCAGGATGTAAGAGATGGAAGCAGAAGTAAGGACAGAGAAGACATGCAAAATCCCTGCAGGTGTTGTTGTGTTAGGTAGTCTTCTCCCTCAAGAGACCACAACGAGGACATGGACTAATAAAGAGGTGAGAACACTTGAGGGAGGAGATAATCTATTAATTAGAGCTGAGTGAGACAAGATTAAAACTACAGGAGATGAAATATAAGTGGAGAATGTGATGGATGTGGGATATTAATATTGTTCATAATTTAACCTTCATTTAAGAAAGAAAAACCCTTGAGATTAAAAATTTAATTTATAAGATTGTCAGATAGAGATACAGCAGCTCAATCAGACATGTGCCAAAAATATAAAAATATAAAAACAAAAATATATTAAAATAATCAGCAATACAAATGAAAAGAAGTCTTGAGAAGGTTTGAGCAGGAATACAGATGTTTGTATGTTTATACTAAGTATTGACAGATATATATTTACCCTATTTGGCATCGGTCGATAACTCTGCCAATATAGTTCAGTAATGTTTGCATGTTTTTATAATCAGCAGCAAAGAAAATTTATGTTTAATTCAAAGTTTCTAATGTTAGAAAAATTATTTTCACAAACAGATTAAAGATTTCTAAGTTGCTGGAGTGTTTTTGCAGGTTGCTGTTGTGTTTAAATCATTTTATTCATTCAGTTTTTATGTAGTTTTGGTATTTTTTTAAGTTGGATTTTTATTTATTTTATTTAAATGTATATTTATGTTCCTGAAAATCATAAATAAAAAGTTTAAAGTTCCATCCATCCATTTTCTGATCCTGCTTCTTCCTGTTCAGGGTCGCAGGGACCTTTTTTATTTTTCATTCATTCGTTTTATTTATTAACTGGTTGATTTGATTTCTTTAACTTTGGTTAGATGTTTGACTGTAATTATGTTCAGCACACAAAATTAAGATGGAAATTTGGTTAAATTGCTGAGACATTTTAGCCGAGATATCGGCCATCGGCTTACTATGAGCTCTAAATATCAGCATTATAAAAACTAATATTGATCAACCTTTAATTTATACTGTTTAAAAGATGTTTACATTTACTCAATGAGACGAGTTCCTTTAGATTCAGGTGGTTTTGGAGCTAATTCTATAAATAAGAGGCAGAATATTTGAATTATTTTATCCCTGATTCATGAATGCACAGATTAACCTCCTGTTATGACTCCAGTAAAGCTCATTACTGTGTTTAAACGTTTCCAGAAATGATCTTTACTCCCTGAAATTCCAGACAGCAGCACTGGACTACTCAGCACATTAATCCACTGTATGTCCTGCCATCTTGCTTTGGAGACGAGACGACACACACTGGGAAGTTTTGTTCAGGTTTAACTCAAACCCTAAACAGATCTGAGGCGCCCGCATCAAGCTTCATCCATGAGGAGAAAAACATTTCCTAGTAGAGAAAACAGAACCGACACAGCAGCAGGTTCCTGAGCATAATAACATTAGCCAACACTGGCTAATGACTCTTTGATTAACTGAACCACTCAGTAATTTGTCTTTACAGGCTTTTAAAGAGGTTACTGGAGTTCATTCACCTCACAACATCTCTGCTCTGAGAATGACCCAAACGTTCACTGTCGGTTCTGTTTTATAGAAAACACTGCCTCATTTTGAATTTGATAGCGACAACACATCTCAAAAAAGTTGGAACAGGGTGACGTAGCATCTCCTCTTCTTTTAACATCTGTCTGTAAATATCTATCTGGGAAGTGAAGAAACGAGTTAGTTTTATTATTTAAAATGTCTTATTCTTGTCTGATGTAGCGTTCTAATTGTTCAACAGTCCTAACGTTGTCTTGCTGAAATATAAAAGACCTTCTCTGAAACCGACGTTGTCTAAATGGGAGCAGATGTTGCTCTAAAACCTTTCTGTATTGATGGGGCCTTCCCAGATGTGTGAGCTACCGCTAATTTAGAATTATATGGTTTTGGTCTGTGGGTGAAAATCCAAGAACTCTGGGAAAACCCACACCTACACAAGAAGAACATGCAAGCTACACGCAGAATGATCACAGACAGGAGTTGAACCTATGACCATCATGTTTGCACCAGTGCAAACCAACTGTAAAACAAATGCAAAACAGTAAGAATTGGTTTGGTCATTTCTGGCTCCTGTTTCATGTTAAATGTGAACAAAACATTTTTATTTATGAGAAAGTTAACAGCTTGCAATACATTGAACCTCTTTTTTATAAATCAGATTCCTGTTACTGTTTTCTCTCGTTCTGATAGCATAGTGGAGAAATACTGATTTAATCTGATTTACTTTCTGGTTGACCCACAATGCAGTGTGGCACCAGAAGCTGTCTATGCACCGCTGTGATCACGAATCCACCACAGGTATTTATAAACAAGGAAGTTGTCCATAAAACAAAACAAACATCTACCCAGTCAGTTTCCTATCAGCCAGCGTGCACAGGTTTGTGTTAACATGAAGTGGATTGAGTTCATGTTCAAGCCTGTGCAGGCAAAACCAGATGATTTTAATCAGTGCTGGAAGCGTTCTCCCACTGCTCACCTGCACAGGATCCAAACATGTTGACGGTATTATGAGGCAGTGCACCGTCAGACAGGTTGGACGAGCTGCACTACATCGCCTAAAGCATCAGCACTTTTCACATGCACATGAATTTTAATGACGTCCCATTTCTAATCTGTAAAGCTTGATATGGAGTTAGCTTTTACTTGTGCCAGAAGGTTTTTTACAAAGTTTGTTGATGGGAATGTTTGTTCATGAGTTAATCTTAAGGTTGTGTGAAGTTTGGAGGTCTGGGTGTCCTCAACCTCTGCAGAGTCCACGTGGTGTGCCACTTCATGGCTGAGTTGTTGTTGTTTCTAGTTGCTTCACTTTCATTATAATACAACCAAACAGCTGACAGTGGAATATTTATTTACACGGAGGGCGTCATTTCACAACAAGCTCAAATTCATTGAGCTTCTGAGAGCAACCCATTATTACACAACGGTTTGCAGAAGCAGTGTGCAGCCTTGTGCTTGAGTTTACACACCTGTTGCCATGGAAGTGATCGGAACACCCAAATTTAATAGTTCGGATGGGTGTCCAAAAGATTTTTGCAGTACAGTGTATCTGAGTCTCCTGCATGCTGCAAGAATTAAAGTTAAAGTGTCAACCTGTGGGCATGAGGGCCAAAAACACAAGTGGCAGCTGTTCAACGCACCACGTTTAGTCACAGCTTGACTAAAAATCACCTCAAATTCTGAGCAATTTAATAATTAATCTGAAGTTTGAAATCACTTCCAACATGAACTCCTGCCTGTGTTCAGGGTTTCTGACAGAGACGTCCTGTATAAGACCGCTCTGTCCTTAGTGTCCAGACCTGTTATGAGGAAGGACAAAGTGTATCAAAGACGTTTCTCTGAGGTTTCTGTTGAATATTTTAGCTCCACAGGTGTTCTTACCTTCATAGTGGGTGAAAACAGATCAACAACTTCTCTTTCAGTTTTAATCTCTCAAACTACGCAGGTGGTGATAAAACACGAGTTCTAACGGCCTGTATCTGTTTCATCACAACTCCTTTGTTCGTTAGTATTCATCAGCTCCTGCAGTTGAAACCACACCTAGCATGCTGCTGGCTAAAAGCTGTTAGCATAAGATGTAACAAACAGGAAGAGAGAACGTCTGATGTTGCCATGTGCAACGGGGCAGGAAACAGTATACCTTGCTCTCATAGGCTAGTTTGTTAGCCAATCAGAGTCCAGCAAATTCGAATAATGAATATGAGAAGGAGCCGGAACCACCCGAATTTTAATGCAGACAGATTGAAAGGTCTGTTAATCAGTGTTTCCTGACGTTTTTTAGATATAAAATGTTTCATATTAATTAAGAAATAACCACAAAGTCCTGAAATTAGCACTAATTTAATTGTTTTCTCACACAATAACGTGCATTTCATGAACGTGCGTAAAAGTAGATTCTTTGGAACTCCCAAAACAGAAACTCATCCAAAAATAAAATTAGCAAATTTTTATACAAACTGATGACAGTGAGTGCATTAAATCAGCTAAAACTAGAAAGTTACAACAATTAATTACTTTCATTATAAAAATCAACTGAAATCACAGCTTTTAATCTATAAGTTAAACAGATCGTCTAGTAGAATGAAACTCACCCGGCCCCAACGATACTCCATGCAGGAATCTTTTAGTGGTTTCATCACGTTTTTATTCCAAGCAAAAATCTGATTTACTGAGCAGCTTTTCACTGCAGCTGAAACTTGTTACTGTCTACAAAGTCAAGGGAAGGAAAACCTGAAGCGTGTGAGACAAGCCCAGTATAAACTATCTACGTAGTCAAATGCCTTGCAGGCAACAATGACAACTGTGTCAAGAATTCACTGATGCAATATGGTACTGTGGCATGTGTCAGCCATCTATCTTCCATATACATCCTTCTGAAGGCTAAGAAGTCTCTTCATTAAGTTAAACTTCTTTTAAATTAATTATGCATGTGTCAAATCATGGAGGTTCATATGAACATGTGTCTCCAGGAATAAAACACTCTGCAGCAGAAAATACATTTCATTAACATGTCTATTCTTCATTTCAGTGAATTCCTAAGAATCCAGCATGACTACAAGACACTAGTATGTGACTGCCTCACCCCGCGGAGGTGCACACACACACACACTCTCTGATATGAAGGCTCTCCTTGGCAGATAAAAACAATCTAACAACTATCTGATACATATAGAGGTGAGATGTGTAACGATCCAGAGATCACAAGGAAATAAACTGATGACAGAAGAGAAACAACCAAACAGACTTCTCCGTCAATGATGTCCTTCATATTCTACAAGAATGCACTATGAAGGTTATCAGATCCCAAACACTCCCTTCTCACCCTTTAATAACTAGACCAGAAGTAACCCCATCCAAGAAAAACATCTTACCTGTCACACCTGAATGCAAACCTGCAAGTTCGAACCTGACTTCCTGTTGGGGTGTCAGTAGAATGGGTCCTTTTAGTCATATTCCAGACTACGTTTTCCTTATCTCATCCTATTTCTTAGTGACTTACCATAGGTCTGTACTTCATGGCTCCTGCCTCGCTCTCCTGCGATTTGGATGGGATTTCTGTTTCCCAGCGCTGCAACAGTCTGGCTGTAAGGAATGTGGCCTCCAGCGCAGCGTCACAACCACCATTTAGCTGAGAGTTTGTTTTTAGAAGCTCTCCCCTCCGTCCTGAGAGCCAGCTGCCATGGCTTCTCCACTTACTGCTGTTCACTGAACGCACACCTCGCTCTGCCTCTTTCTCTCGCCACTCGTTCACCCACTTTCCTTCTCCCTCCCTTCAGAGGAAATGGTCCCCGTGTTGGGTGACACAACCCCCCCTCCTCCCCTCCTTTCCTCTTTCTTCAGGACTTATTTTCCCCAATCACCTCCTTCTGGATCCAACAACCAGGAAAAACTTGATTTTGTGCTCCTGCAACTTTAAAAGAGTGGACATCGTTTATTCTGATCACAAATCCACATCTGGCTCTAACCACCGCTGGAAAGAGGAAGGAATGAGGGAGGAAAAAAAGTGAGCTGATGCCACAGTGGTGCGGTGCGTGTTTTTGCTCAAGTGTTTTGGCACAAGCATCCAAACTGAATTACATTTACTTTTTACAATCTATTCTCGCCTTCCTCCACAAGCCAAAACTAAAACTAGAGAGTCAGTCTGATTGTTATAAATACAGCTCTTGATGCATCTAGCAGGCAGATATTATAAACACACACACAGATGTAAACAGTGATGCATGAGGACTTCCCACCTTTAAAGGGAGTGTAATTCCAGCAGGCAAACATACGTGTAAACCCTCTGCAGCCGAATGCTTGTTAACAATAACAACAACAGCAAACATCTTACGGGGAGGTTACCTGCCTGACTAATATACAGACTTTAACTAGAAGATTCTTCAAGTCTTAAAATTACCTGTTTGTAAGTTTTTCATTTTTAATATCAAATGTGTTTTATTGAACATTTGCGTAAATGCAAGTAAAAATAGGAATACACAGCTGTTCCTTTAAAGAGGTCCTTCCATAAAAAACAGTTTTTCTGAGGTTTCTGTTGAATATTTTAGCTCCACAGGTGTTCTTACCTTCATAGTGGGTGAAAACAGGTCAATAACTTCTCTTTAAGTTTTAATCTCTCAAACTACGCAGGTGGTGATAAAACCCGAGTTCTCCCGAGTTCTAACGGTCTGTATCTGTTTCATCACAACTCCTTTGTTCGTTAGTATTCATCAGCTCCCGCAGTTGAAACCACGCCTAGCATGCTGCTGGCTAAAAGCTGTTAGCATAAGATGTAACAAACAGGAAGACACAAGGTCTGATGTTGCCATGCACAGCGGGGCAGGAAACAGTATACCTTGCTCTCATTGGCTAGTTTGTTAGCCAATCAGAGTCCAGCAAATTCGAATAATGAATATGAACGAGCTGCTGACGAAGCCTGACGGAAGGAGCCGGAACCACACGAATTTTAACGCAGACAGACAAATTGAAAGGTCTGTTAATCAGTGTTTCCTGACGTTTTTTAGATATAAAATGTTTCATATTACTGGTTAATACTTAAGAAATAACCACAAAGTCCTGAAATTTGTATGAAATGGCCTCTTTAAAACCTGCCTTCTGACCCACTGATGGTATGTAGTGGTGCATTCAGGCGCTGCAATTAGGAATGTTTTAATCAAAAATGTTTTTTGTCTTTAATCCAGGTCTGTTAAGACCATCTGTCAACACAAATCTAGTTCTGATACTTGCATTTAGCAACCTAAACACCCTAAATACAGGAAGTTAGTCATAGTGTTTTATCTTTATTTTACTAGCACCATGTGATTCCTACAAAACAAAACCAAAAGAATGTGTAATTTAATGCATTTATAATAAAAGTTGTGATCATTTTACGTTTAGTTTCCAACCCACAATCAACTTTGACATTCTAATTAGAGACATTAGAATTAAATTGATGTAAAAGACTTTATTCCTTTTAGTTTAAATGTATGTACTAGACCAACCCAAAATTACACATTACAAAAAAAAAACTGAACATTTAGTTGAGCAAATGAAATAAATCCTTTTCAGTAAAGTACTATTGATGACTCCAATCAATCTCCATTTATAAAACCACTAATAATAATCACTCTTTGTTATTGTGTCCAATGACAGGTACGATTTTCAAATATGTCTAAAGTGCATGAAGCTGATACATCAAAAAGTCAGTAAAGCAAAAATATACCTTGAAATTTTTTGCCAAAAATGAAACTGGACACAAACTGGTCAAATCAGGATAACTAGCTGAAATCCAGGTTCTGAACTGTTGCTGTTCAGGGAATCACCTCAAGAAGAAAAGCCGTCTTCAACAAGTCACATGACCAAAAACACCAGAAAAAGTTCCAGATTTTACTGGAAAATGCAAGAAGTAGATTGTTCAAAGAGAAAAGCTGCAGGAGAGGCGGGTTTTATAGACCTCATTAGGATGACTTGCTGCTTCCTGTAGATCTAAGAGTCTATAAAACCAAACGTTTAGCTTATCCTGTTATTACTCGTCTCAACATCTGACAGCTAAACTTGCACACAAGTTTACACTGAGAGTCTATTTGTGTGTCCTTTGGTTTTAATATTATGAAAAAAGGTTATTAAAGAGGGAATTATAGCAATGAAAGGTAAAGCGAAAGGTAAGAAAGGAGAGAGCAAAAACAAAAAGGATTTAGGAGAATTTGTTACAAAAATGTAATTAAACTTCCGTTAACCTCGGTCAGGTCGAGTCAAATGAAAGTCTGTCAAGGATTTTTTAATTGATTTTCCTTGAAGGTGCTCAACACACAATGTGACTGTCCTTGGCTCGGGAAGCTTGACGTCTCCTAACTGAGCAAAAGATTCCATTTTCCTTTTACATCCACAGCAGCATGACATAATCAGTACAAGTGGAATATTATGCAGAACCAAAAGGTTCTGTTTGTTCATCCACATCTGCTCCGGTTCTGAGGACAGAAAGGGTGATTTAACATGAAGGGTTTGCTTCACTGCCCTCTGCTGGTGACCTGAGGTATTTAAAGCTCAAATACATGAAAATAACTGAGATCTTTATAAGAAAGAAAACACAGACTTTAAACTGGATTCTTTAGTGTTAAACTTAAACTTTACTAGTCTGGTCTGATTCCTCTCACTCTTCACTGCCACTACAATCAGAGCCCCCGCTGCAGGAATCTGAGTAATGTGTTCCAGACGTTCTCACTTTCTCCCTTCGTGTGCTGCCTCACTTTCACCGCAGTGCAAGTGGACCGAAGGTGACGGGCAGCAATACAAGAATAAACACTCAGTTATTTAACACCTAACATCTCTCATTTAATTTATTTGTTTATTTGTGGGAGTTAATGTCTCGGGCTCCGAGCACTTCTTGTTTGTGTTAGGACTGTGAAAGGTGTGTGTCTTAGTGTGTATGTGTGTGTGTGTTTCTGCAGGCGCATGCTGAGGCAGCATATTTGTGCTGAGCTGGAAGGGAGGAGGGGCTGTATCTGATCGCCAGTATCTCTCTCACTTGTCAAACTTTAACACGTTATTAGTGGGTTTTTTAATCAACACTGACGAAGCCCTTCACCTGGACAATCTGACTAAATTGTACCACGCAAAACATATTTAGTTTGTCTTTTATGGCTCCAAATATACAAATGATGTAGCATAAAACCTTTAGGAGGGGTATAAATCCATGGAAACATCATAAATGTTGTTTTCTATCCGCCGTCTGATCCTGGGTGGCGGTAACCACAATACAGCCTGACTCCAGAGGTGCAGCAGGTGCATCTGTCACTGTGGGGTTAATCATTGCAAAGTTTATCTTAAAACAAGAGCGTCAAGTTGTTCTGATCAGGAAATGATGTCCATGTTCAGATCTGACTGCATTAAGGCAGAAGTATGTGAGATTAGGTCTGTGAGAAATCTGAAATGAAGACGTGACCCCACCCCCCAAAATTCTCCTTCCACTTCCTCTTCCATGTTTGTTTAGAATTTACTCAGACATACAAGATAAGATCCTTTAATAGCCAGGCTGCAGCATCATGAGTATTCTGAAAACAAGCGGTTCTACCTCAACTTGACTTTAACTCAGTCATGAAAGAGATCATTTCACTCAGATTTCAGGACTTTGAAATGAAAAAAAAAACTTTATTTATCCCAGAAGGGAAATTCAACAAATTTTGTGGTTAT
This sequence comes from Pachypanchax playfairii, assembly GCA_006937955.1. Lineage (NCBI taxonomy): Eukaryota > Metazoa > Chordata > Actinopteri > Cyprinodontiformes > Aplocheilidae > Pachypanchax > Pachypanchax playfairii. The sequence continues at coordinate 2,018,389 of SSNP01000052.1, forward strand.
TTCTTAAGTATTAACCAGTAATATGAAACATTTTATATCTAAAAAACGTCTGAAAACACTGATTAACAGACCTTTATATCTGTCTGTGTCAAAATTCGGGTGGTTCCATCAGGCTTCAGGCAGCAACTCATTAATATTCATTATTCGAATTTGCTGGACTCTGATTGGCTAACAAACTAGCCTATGAAAGTAGGGTATACTGTTTCCTGCCCGGCTGCGCATGGCAACAGTAGACGTAGTCTCTTCCTGTTTTCCTGTTTGTTACGTCTTAGGCTAACAGCTGTTAGCCAGCAGCATGCTAGGCGTGGTTTCAACTGCAGGAGCTGATGAATACTAACGAACAAAGGAGTTGTGATGAAACAGATACAGGCCGTTAGAACTCGGGAGAACTCGGGTTTTATTACCACCTGCGTAGTTTGAGAGATAAAAACTGAAAGAAAAGTTGTTGACCTGTTTTCACCCACTATGAAGGTAAGAACACCTGTGGAGCTAAAATATTCAACAGAAACCTCAGAAAAACTGTTTTTAATGGAAGGGCCTCTTTAAGATGAGTGAAAAGCCTGAATCTTTACTTCTAAACACATCACAAACTATCAACACCTGCAATGTTTCCACAGGAGTTAAGAGGATAAGTAGCATGTCATACACACTCCATCAGCTGATCAAACAAATCTGACCGTATCTAGAAAAGCAGGAGTTTGATATTTACCTACAGGTGTGTGTCAACACAATGCTGTGGAACTGTTGCTGCCTCTTTATCTGGGAGATGTTGTAAAGCTGTTTTCCTTTAGTAAGAATGATTTTTCATGCTGGAGAACATTCAGATCTGCTGCTAATCTTTTCAGGAGAGGACGTCGCAATATCATAAAGCTGAACATAAAAGCAAACCTAAATACATTCATTTAACAGCATGAGGAGACGAGGGTCAAAGAAAGGAAACAAGAAGTCTAAGAAACCACAGCATCATTCTCAAAAACTGAACAAATACAAGAGAAACTAAACGAGGATCAACATTGGAACTGGCAACCCAGCAGAAAAATCAGGAAGGGTATTACATGAACTGCAGGACTCGGATTTGACAACAAGGTCTAATTCTTACATACTGTAGCTTTAATAAAACCATAAGGTCTTGTGTAGATTTATCATTGTTAGTTTTTGACTATTACAGAATATATTGTGTTTTCATTAAAAAAATAACTATTTACTGCAGGAGACTTTTATTCATCCACAGTGAGCTGAGAGTATCAAGCAGAGTCAAATAAAAACATCTGTTTTAAAAGACGTGACTCCAGTAAGCAGTTAAAAAAAACAACTGAATCTGAGGAACACGACTCGCTGTTATGTGAGATCGTTCTGTACTTTACCCAGAATGCCTCACTCTGTGCACATGTGATACTGAATGTAAGAAGTAAGAAAGAAAGAAAAAAAGAGAAGTACTTTCGTCATAAAGAGCTAACCGGAAAGGTTTGGCAATTCGGACTCTGTCAAACATAATGAGTGTTTATTTTACACGCGGTGCGAGGGATGTCTCCGGTTTGATTTCCAGACACTCTGCACGTTTTTCTCACAGCAACAAAGCTGCAAGTTGTGTCACCAAATCAAACAGCAAATATTACATCACATTAAGGCTTTTCTTTGTTGTTGAATACACTGTAACAAAAGCAGGATCAAACACCAAATCCACACAACAAGGGAAACCCAAAGCATCTCCATGTTCACATTAAAAGTGCTAAACATTTAATGCATCTTCTTCCCAAATCAAGACACTAATAAAAAAAAGATCTTCAATTTGTCCTCTGTATTATTTAAAATGTCAGAGAAAATCATCAGTCACATTCTAATTTTAATAAATCTCCCAAATAATAATCACATTTAAACGCACTTCAGCTCAACTCACAGTAACGCGCCCGTTTTCATATGCAGTATAATAATAAGGAATACAAAATGAAAACCAACATTGACAAAAGAGGGCAAAGAATCAAAGATAGTGAGACAGAAAAAAAGTCAACGCAGGGCAGCTGTGATGTCAGAGCGAAGGAATGCGAGCCATGTGGGCGGCAAACGAGAGTCGGGAACCAGAAAAGAGAGAGCAGCAAGAAATCTGATGATGGAAGTTGGTTCCAGCTGAAGAACATGTGAACGAACGAGTTTCCCATCAGTCACTTTCTCTCTGGAAGGCCTCCCTGGTGTGAGACAGTAACCACATGGTGTGTGTTAGTGTGTGTCCATGTGGACCGTAGTAACGTGACATGGAGGCGACAGAAGAGAGCAGCACGCCTGAAAAGAAGTTAACGACAGAAACTGAGCTGTAATTGTTTTTTTCCTTAAACTCACAAACCAAATATGGAGACGCTCTGTGTCGCTGAACATGAACACGCCCATTTTTCCACTGTGGCAGCACTTTGGTCATGCAGGCATTTCCTTAGTCTCTAATGTCTTTTATAGAAGCTGAACCAACAAGGCAGCGGATGCAGAGACGCTGTCTGTGTACATGGGAGGAGAAGGTGCTAAAGGCTGCTAACATTCAGTGTCCTGCAGACACAACATGAGGTTAATGACACTTCACAGCAAGCGTGTGCACATTGGGTTGATATTTTCCTAAAGGAATATCTGATTCACCACATAGTGCAGGGGTGGCTAACTCCAGGCCTCGAGAGCCACTATCCTGCATGTTTTAGATGTTTTCCTGCTTCAACACACCTGATGCAGATGAATGGATTATTAACAGGCTTCTACAGGACTTGCTGAGATGTTGCAGATTTGAATCAGGTGTGTTGAAGCAGGAAAACATTTACAACATGCAGGATAGTGGCCCTTTAGGCCTGGAGTTAGCCACTCCTGACATAGTGTCACAACATTTCCACTAAACTCACATCTCCTTGATATTTGTCATCACTGATCTCTGTGACATGCGCTCACATCAGAGCTCATGTTGGGCATCACAATGTGCTTCTTTTTTTTTTTAATTGTATTTTGAGTATTTTTTATCATTGTCTGTTTGCAGCTGAGTGGCTTTAAGTGAGCCAGAACACACCGACACGCAGTACCTGTACTCTAAACCTCTTTTTCCAGCATACATGTACCAGCTTCCCCATCAGCAAGCCCCCCCGACGTCTGCACAGTCTACAGCTTGAAGTATATTTGTTGGTTAAAAAAAGAAATCAACATATAAAAACCTGCTGTTTTGGCACAGAATGCTTGCCGTACCTTTAAGGTGTTTGGGATGAGAGAGTAAAATGATCCCGGCTATGAAGATGACCAGGTTGGACATATTTTCAGATTAAAGGTCTGATAATATTGTTAAAGTGGGTTTTTTAAGGTCTAATATTGAGAAGAAATATACTTTACTGAAGGAAATGTTACAGTAATACATTTATTGAAACCTTAAGTCTGAAAGGAACTTAAGAAGGATTTTTTATTTTATATCTGTTATTTTTTTTTATTTTATTTCTCATGTTCAACTTCTTGAGGCTTGAAGTTAATAAAAAAAAGTTCTATGAAACTTCTAATTTGGCTCATGTGGACTTGATTTATACCTAGTTTTTTTTTGGTAATTTCTTGAAAAAAAAAACTATTAATCTATAGATCGAAATGAAAACTTTCCCCCATGTGTTTGTCCCATACATTATGGGCTGTACTGGCACATAATTTTTCCTTTTTTACAAGATATGCTCACCATCTCACACACACATCGATGTGGACGAGGAAGTCAGGATCGAAGACTTTTGGACTCTTTGAGCAACACCCGATTATTCAGGAAGTATTTCACCAGATTTGACTAATGAAATGAAAAGTAAACTGATAAACATGTTTCCAGTCCACAGTATTTGTATAACATTAGATCTGTTTCTGCTCAGCTTTCCTGTTTATCCTGAACACTTCCTGTCAGGCATTAACAACACTAAGACAAAACAAAATCAAATGATGACTAACACTGATTATGAAAATCATAAGCTTTTACGCCCCCCCCCCCTCCCCTCCACATACACACACAATAAGAGTGCAGGTCAAAATCAGTCGCTTAACATTCTTAAATAGATGAAAAAGATGAGAGTATCAACTCCCTCTGTTGGCATTTCCATCAGCCTCCACTCTGTACTCATATATAGCTTTGAGGTTATTCTAATGTTCAGCTGTCGGGTGGGGGGGGGCTATATGAACAGAAGTGAAAGTCAACAAAGTGGTTTTGTTTATGCAGAAAAATCAGATTAAAAAAGCAGAAATTTGAAAACGTGTCAGATAAGAAATCGGCCTTCTAAGAGTTTCTAATTAAAGTGCAGTTGAGATGCTGATATGCATGTAAAATCCAACAAACTGAATCTACATGTGCACAGAACTCCTCCTGGTAGAAGACGATGGCTCAGTTAACTGATCTCACGCGCGTGTTCGGCTTCTTTTTACTTTGAATCTGCATTTCCACAAAGCTTCATGTGATTACCATGGAATTAATGAACCAGGAAAAAGACACAGCATCTGTACGACAAACATACAAACACTGTTGTGTGAGTCATTTGGTTACAGTCTGCCAGCAGCAGTGAACAAACAGCTACACAACCACCAAGATGACACAAACACACCATCCCTGCAGCCATGATTATTATAATGATGATATTTAACATGCAGGCAGACGTGAGTAACGTCTCATGAGTTGGACACAAACACAGAGACGGAAGTGTTTGCTGAACGAGGGCGGGCGACAGAGGGAGAGATCACTTGTTTACAAATACACATATACAGTATATATATGTGGCTCTTAGTGATGTCAGAACATTGTGTACTAATGAATTTATGAACATGTTTGTAAGTGATTCTAAAGGCTTGTTCATTTGTTGATTCTTAAAGCAGTACCGAATAACTTTTCCATAGCCGTGTCTCAGACAGCCGTTGCTGGAACCGGTGTCCTGCAGAAATATGTATACCTGTTGAGATGTGCTACAGACGTGTTGTTCCACAGTCTTGACTTTAGTAAAGATTTATCTTTATTTTTTGTTTCTATATTTTTCCATAAATACATTTTACCTATCAAATAAATTCTCCCAGGACAGAAACACTAAATATGATGTTATTTTTACTTTCTTTACATTATCAGAGCAACAGGCAAATGTTTGGACACACCCAGAGGAGAAGGACCCAACAATGGCCGATAAGGACCCAGAGGGCTTTTATATAGAAAATATCAGGAAGGATCATAAAAATATGTTTAAATAATTAACAGGAAACACTCACCATAAACAAGAATACTGTATAAACTTCTAATAACATCTTGTTATGAAATAAGTTGTTAATTCGTACTATGGAGGCATTTTTCATCAGGGCAGCATAAATCATCAGAACACCACTTCCTGCTGAGACCTGAATTACTGAAGTTATTAAGTCTATTGTAAAGCCATCGGAGGGACGAGAGTGTCTAATATGAAGCTGATCATGTTTTTTGGTGAATATCCACTTAGACGAGTTTCAAAATTGTAGCTTAAAGTTTTAAAAGTTATTCAATACTGCTTTAAATAAAATAAAACTAATGTTGAATGAAATAAGCTGAATCCAGTGACTCTCAAACCCTGAGGTGTGCCGTCCCCTGGGAGGGTTTTATTTTATTTTATTTTATTTTATTTTATTTTATAACTTGTGTTACATAAAATCACATTTATATGAGGATTTAATGGTTCAGAAACCTTTGTGTGTAAGTTAGAGTAGTTTTTGAAACACACCCACATTGCTGAAGGGACTACATGAACCACTGCTCCGACCCAAACCCAGTAATACCAGAGTCCTAATTCTATCTCAAAATGACATTCTAAAACATCAGCTGTGGTCCCCAAAAGAACGACCAGTTTCAACATGGTTATAGAAAAGAAAGTATTTCACTAATTAACAGCTTTAAAAAAATGTTTCATTTTGTCAAAAGAACAAGGAAGTGAGAATTCTGATTTTAGGGCTGTTAGATTTGAAAATATCCGTCAGTCAGTCGTTTTCTTTACCCGCTTGTTCCTGTTCAGGGCTGCATGGAGCGGATGTCTGTCTCCTGCTGTCACTGGGTGAGAGGCGGAGCTACACCTGGACAGGTCACCTGTCCATCACAGGGTAAATGTGGTTTCTATTCTATTTTTTTGTAAGTGTCGAAGACCAGAAAGTTCTCCTATTTACATTTACAATCAAAACATTCTCAAATGTTGTTGTTCAATAGATTTGTTAAAGATCTAAATGTTCCACCAGGAACTCAGTAAAGAGTTGGAACATTCGTGCAGCTAAGATACGTCACATGATAAGATGTTGGTTTGTCGTATATCTTACATTTCATTTTAAGGAAAGTAAAACAACAAGATCTAAAACCATCCTGTTAGAAAGGAGCGTGTCCCAAGTTGTGGGTTGTTATCTGCCAGGACATGTTTACGTCAGGCACTGGCCCGAAGGCGAGGCGCCACTTAGGAAAAGAGAAAGAAAACAGGACAAAGTGCGCTGAGGAAACACATAAGCTCTACATGAAGCTGTGCAAACGTGCAGCATAAGACTGTTTCTTATGCACACAGTGTTCAGAGTTGATGATCACTAATTCATCTACTTCCTGTTCAGGACAACGGGGTGCCGCCCACATCTCCAGCAGTCACTGAGTGGGACATGAGGTCCACGTTGGACACAGTCCATCAATATACTGGGCCAATTCTGAGTCACTGATAAACCAAACATGCATATTTTTGTCTGTGGGAGGAAACATGCAAACTCCATACAGAAACTTCTCAGCAGGGAATCGAACCACAGACACAAACTAGGAACAGAGAGCCAAATTCAAACCTCCCAAAATCAGTTTCAAACTTTTAAATTCAGAGCTGAAATATTTAATATTATTCTTAACTTTTTACACGTGTCTTATGATTCTGCTACATGAGTGAGCTGATCAGACAGTCCACTAAATCTTCTACACTCAGACACAGTTAGACAAACCAGAACCAAAGACTTTAACAAACTGCATCATTCCAGGAGAGTTTCAAACAGAAACTGTCTTTATCTGCTGTCACTGTGAAGGGCGTTACCCTGCTGCGTCAGTTCCAGTGCATGTTGGGAAATATTCACACATACTTTCACATTCATTAGCGAAACAAAAAAAGTCGAAGGGAAGAATTCATGAAGGCTTGTGGTTGAGATATCAGGCTACACATCACCTTATCATTTAAATCCATAACATCTGCTGTTGTTTACGTTCCTGCAGAGCCTGCAGGCAGATTTGAGTTTTGCATTCATTCATACACACACAGCAGGTATTTATACTCACAGCTCTGTTTTTATACTTCTGACATCCTCATCCAATACCTCACACTTTATTCCCTCAAGTTCCACATTTACTTCATTCCCCACATCCAAGGCCACGCCTTCCTGTTACTGATATCATTAATGCTCCAAGGAAAGATCTGCTTAAAGGGAAACTAAATATAGTGAACAAGAGAGAGAATATAAACCATAATCTAGTCAAAGCAGCAGAAATCACTCACACAGAGAGGGTTCTCTACTGTCCAGCAGTATGTTTGTTTTAAATGCATAAAAGAAACAAACTCTTAAAGTCATTATAAAGCAGCTGTTTACTGATGCATGTGAAAGAGCGAAGGCTTGAGTCATGATTTCATCTAGTTGCGTTCGTGCAACTTGTTTCTGCTGGTGACCACAGATTAATGTTTCTCAAATATAAACATGGTTCACTTTCACAACCAGAAAGGCCAAGCCTGTTTGGTTAAACTGTGGGTGTGTGTGTGTGTGTGGGGGGGGGGGGGGGTATGTATGTATGTGTGTGTGTGTATGTGTGTGTGTGTGTATGTATGTATGTATGTATGTATGTATGTGTGTGTGTGTGTGTGTGTGTGTGTGGGGGGGGGGGGGGGGGGGGGGGGGTTCTGTTCATGAAATAATCTGATGTGCTTCAGAGTTCAATGCCAACACAAACTGTGACACGCCTTTAGAAACCCTTAATAAAGACTGAGATTTACTTTCTGTGATGTGCTACAGAAAAACGCCGAGCAGGTGGGCGTGTCTTAGCACTAACAGTGTAGTTATAGAATATACTATTAACATCAGTGAGGCGTCGTGTGTCTGTTTATCAGAAAGAGCAGGAGGATTAAAACATGATTTGCTAAGAAAAAGGTCCAAAAAATGTATTTTAATAGAAGATATATTTATAAATGTTCCAGGTCTTTTATAGAAACGGTTACACAGTCTATGGACAGAGACACAAACATACAGAGATTCAGTCCACCTGACCTGCAGGACACACTGACCAAGTGCCAGAGCAGATAAAATGGAATTAGAGTTATCTGGTATCAAAGTTAATCTGAGTGGAAGTGTGCAGGTGAAGGTGTGAGTGGGACAGAGAGGGATTAGGATGAGACTCGTCAGCACTGTTGTAATTAAACCTTAATAAGCAGTTCTGTCCTCAGATGACACGGACTCTGTCAGACCGCAGTGACGAATCCAACCAGTGAAACTCCAACAGATTCAAGAACATGATCTGAGTTAAAGAAGCTGTTCACGGGTGTTTTTTTGCATGTGATAACGTTTTAGGATGAGAGTGTTAAATGTATTCTGATTTAAGTCGCTGAAGGACCTCCTACCACTTCAACTCATGGACAAAAATGGCAGTGAGGCTGACGTGGACTCTGACTCATGTCCAGGGTGTTTTCCGGTCCCACAGCAGTCAAAGCTGCAGAGACACAGTCACTCTCTGCATTTATCCTCCGCCCTCAGCGGGTTTGGGGACGTGGGAAACAGCTGCTTACAGCAGTGGGTTCAAACTGAACATTATCAACATGCTCTCCATACATACAGACATATACCCCCCCACCCTGAACCTGAGTCATCAGGTAGAACAAACTCAGAGTCTCTGTCAGACACACCTCTGAAATTATTTTCATTCTGCTGGAATGCGGTTGCACAATTTCTCACACTGTATTTTTCTGTTATTTTACACCTGAAGTTGCTGAAGGGTCCTTGTGGAAAAAACCCAAACAGCAACGAGGAAAACAGTAACGCCCTGCTCATCTCATGTCTAACATCATCTGTTTTAATGCCACTAAAAAGGTGTTTAATTCCTACAGATTGAAATAATCCATCACTTCTACAAACACACGAACACTGAGAGGAGCTGCTGCATGTTCACAGAAGTACTAAAAGTTTCTCTCATTTACTTTTTTTTTAAGGTGTTAAACATTCACGTTGTAAAGTGTTGTGTAACAGACTGATAGTGACGGATGTTTCTGTTTCAAGGTCTGAGACACGCGAGCAGGAGGCATCATGAAACTCCCACACATACCAGCGTTACACACTCCATCTTCATTAATAACCTCATTTAATTACAGCTGAATCCGGTGTTTAGTTTATCTCATGTCACATTCCACAGATTTCTCTCAGGAAACAGCAGATCCGTTTACAGGCATCACATATCATTATGGGATGTCAGTAAGATCATCCTCCTATGATGCAGGTTTGTTGCATCCACAGCAAAAAACAAACAACTTTAAAACATATTAAAGAGGCCATTTCATACAAATTTCAGGACTTTGTGGTTATTTCTTAAGTATTATCCTGTAATATGAAACATGTTATATCTAAAAAACATCAGGAAACACTGATTAACAGACCTTTCAATCTGTCTGCGTCAAAATTCAGGTGGTTCCAGCTCGTTCCGTTTGCTGGACTCTGATTGGCTAACAAACTAGCCTATGAGAGCAAGGTATATTGTTTCCTGCCCCGCTGCACATGGCAACATCAGCCGTACTCTCATCCTGTTTGTTACGTCTTATGCTAACAGCTTTTAGCCAGCAGCATGCTAGGCGTGGTTTCAACTGCAGGAGCTGATGAATACTAACGAACAAAGGAGTTGTGATGAAACAGATACAGGCCGTTCGGACTCGGGAGAACTCGGGTTTTATCACCACCTGCGTAGTTTGAGAGATTAAAACTGAAAGAGAAGTTGTTGACCTGTTTTCACCCACTATGAAGGTAAGAACACCTGTGGAGCTAAAATATTCAACAGAAACCTCAGAAAAACCGTTTTTAATGGAAGGGACTCTTTAAAGAAATTAAATGAAATCCAACCGGACACACGTGTCGTGATCTGATCAGGTAAAACGACGGGCGTGACGTCACAAGGAGGGAAAAACAAACATAAAATCAAACTGTTCATTTATAAATGTTTCAATGAAAATGTTGTGGAGAAAAGATTGGGATTAAAACTGTAATCTGGTTTTAAATGATACAACTGGGCCCTTCCATGTGTGAGGAAATCTGCACAAAGATCATAAATCTGCTTTGAACTGATGTTGCAATAAGAGCTTATCAGCCTTATTCCTGCTTTAGATAATAAAAACATCTGCTCTTAATGTCCAAAGCCTTTTTACTGCAGTCACAGACTGTAAATGAACCATATCTAGCTGTAAGTGTGAGACGAAGACCAGCTGGTTCTAAACGATGTGTTTGTAGTTACTTTGTGTACTCACAGTTTAAAACTTAAACCTTCTTTCTTTGTTGAAGTTGATACCAGATTTAAAGAAGCTCAGTTGTAACATAAATACCTGTTTGGTACCATTTATATAATAAACACGACTCTAAATATTAGTCAATAACAACCTTCTTCTAACTGGAGAGGTCCAGTCAGAAGGACGAATGGGACTTTTTTCTTGCTCTTCGTTTTGTGGCACAATGATGGATCTTTGAAACCTGTCTGGACCTTCGTATTGATTCAACACAGAACCAGAACCAGAACATTTCAGAGGGATCACTACCCGATAAGAAGCTAGCCACAAACTGACAGCAGCTTCAGATTAGGGGCATCCAGAAAATCTAACAAACTGCAGGAAATCATTTCCAACAAGAAGAGTGTCTAAACTATTTAAATTAAATAGTTTTTTATTGCAATAATATCAAATTATAGTAAAATGAAACACATCCAAATTCCTTAAAAATCTGGCAAGTGTTTCTCAGCCTTGGGAACACGTTCTTTAAATGTTTCCTGCTTCGACACACATGATTACCAGAAGTCTTAAAGACTTGATGGCAAGGTGCTGAGGTGTTTGTCTGAAGCTGGACAAGGGACAGTGTGACCTGAGACACTAAGCTGTTCTTAGCAGCCATGTGGTTGATTAGAAAGAACAAGTTTAAAGAGGCCGTTTCATACAAATTTCAGGACTTTGTGGTTATTTCTTAAGTATTAACCAGTAATATGAAACATTTTATATCTAAAAAACATCAGGAAACACTGATTAACGGACCTTTCAATCTGTCTGCGTTAAAATTCGGGTGGTTCCGTAAGGCTGCTTCGTCAGCAGCTCATTCATATTCATTATTCGAATTTGCTGGACTCTGATTGGCTAACAAACTAGCCAATGAGAGCAAGGTATACTGTTTCCTGCCCCGCTGTGCATGGCAACGTCAGATGTTCTCTTTTCCTGTTTGTTACGTCTTATGCTAACAGCTTTTAGCTAGCAGCATAATAGGCGTGGTTTCAACTGCGGGAGCTGATAAATACTAATGAACAAAGGAGTTGTGATGAAACAGATACAGGCCGTTCAGACTCGGGAGAACTCGGGTTTTATCACCACCTGCGTAGTTTGAAGGATTAAAACTGAAAGAGAAGTTATTGACCTGTTTCCACACCCACTATGAAGGTAAGAACACCTGTGGAGCTAAAATATTCAACAGAAACCTCAGAAAAAC
>SSNP01000052.1:2030092-2080067 GCA_006937955.1 Pachypanchax playfairii
CACCCACTATGAAGGTAAGAACACCTGTGGAGCTAAAATATTCAACAGAAACCTCAGAAAAACTGTTTTTAATGGAAGGGCCTGTTTAACCAAACAGGTTCCCATATGAGATGATTAAAGTGGAAACAAACCGCTCCGAACACTTCCTAAAGCAGCTCAAGGACATGTCACAGGCTTTCCTCTTTCCTGCTGAAGAGGTGTTGATGAGGCCTGTCAGTCAGTCAGGTGTGTCCTGTGAGTTGTCCCTAGGATCACCTGACACATAGCCAAAACAAAAAGGTCAAAAACAACCTCCATCTCACCAACAGCAGGTCGAGCCACCAAAATAAATGAATCACAGGTGGGTATTTATTTCAAATCTAAACTCAGGTCACTTCTGTTTTATCATCTAAAACATCCAAAGCTAGTGTGGAACAAAAGCATCTTCCATGAAGGGGCTTCTCGTCATGATGTGGACCAAGAAGATATTCCATCAGATAAAGATTCAAACAGCAAGTCGAGACCAGTCAGTTCACTTTCTGTTCTTCTTCTCAATAAAACCTGGAACCTCCATAAGAAACCTGAGAATGTGGATAATATCAACTCACACGCCTCCGGTTTTCATCTAGAAGTATCCTCTAAACCTGAAGAACCCCCCACCCCCACCCCCGAACACAAGCACCCAGTGGAAACTGTGTCTATATGAATCCCAGCAGAGAACTGAGACTGCTTTGGAAAACAGTATTGACAGCAGCACATTGATGTCTGCCTGGTTTCTGGTTGGATGCAGACTGTTGGTGGTTCTGCATTAGATCGTCTGTCTGAAAACACTGAAAGGCTCCAAACATTTTACCAACACGCCAGTGAACGCTACATCCCCGTGGCTCCAGCCCTGCATCACAACCATCATCTCCAATAACAAGCAGCTTATAATAAACGGAAGCAGAGAGACAGTCAACTGAGACCTGGGAGGTCCTGACCTTTGTGTTACCTTCAATTACCAGGTCAGCTGTTCTGACCCGTTTGACCTCTGAAACAGCTGTTTTTACAAACTCCTCTCTTTAAGTTTTTGGGCGGTTTATCTTCTCCCAACTCATCAGATTAGAAACCTCCAAAGAAAGACAAGAAACAAAAGAAGGAGAAAAGAATTCCTTTGCTTCTTTTTTCTGCAGGATTAACTCGTGAACTCGATCCCACCTGTCACCATTCAGCTGCATTTGGTCCAACCCGATTGTGCAACAGGGAAGGTGTTTCACATGCATTAACCTTCCAAACCAAACACCCATTAACAGGTGGACCAGCTTGTTGGTTCACTAACTACAAACAGTTTCCAGTAAGTTTCTGTCCAAACAGCTGAAACAATAGAAAAAGCATGTGCTACAGCCCGAGTCTTCTAGTCCCAGAGCTCGGGTTATCAGACTGATCAGCCTACCTTTACTTTCAGACAGTTGCTCTGAGGTTGAATGAAGGTTTTCAGATAAAAACACTCCTCACAGTTACAGGCTGATATCCATGTTGGAGGGTTTAATCAGGCACTGGTTTGGAGCAAAACAAAGTAGTTCTACATGTGGTTTGAACTGTAAGTGATCCACATCTAGTCTACACAGCACCTTTGTACTGAGGTGTGGCTGTTGAGTTAAGACTCTTAGTCTGTGTCTGGCTGGCATCTATAAAAAGACAACCCAACCTGAAGGATTTGGTGTTGTGGGTCCAATCAGAGATCTGCTGTCTGATTCAAACTTCATTCACAACCAGGTGAGATTCAAACAGTGACCCAGGTAGAAGGTGTTGCCCTGCTGCAGTGTCACAAACTGCTGGGTAGAACTAGTCCAAATAAAATCTGATACAACAGTAAACGTACCTGGAAAGATCCGAGTTTAAAAGCGGTGGGATCAGTTCTTCAGCTGACTTCAGACCGGACAGGGTTTGGACTTTCCCCCTTCAGTTCTTCTGCTGTGTTCGCTGCTTCGGTCCGGGCCGTGTGTTTTCTGCTCTGTGAGTCCTGCCGGGTTCCTCCCACCCCCCTCACGGAGCGTCCACAGTGGGCTGCAGCTGTGGCGTCTCCCACCGCGCAGCCTCCGCACCGCACCGACGCTCAGATCCCACTCAGATCACAGCACGATGGGTCACTGGTTCAAATCTGCTGGTTCCCATCAATCTACTAGGAGAGTTGTATGGTAATCCCCCCCATTTCCCTTTCTGTCACTGAAGGACAGAACAGCCTGCATTACCAGGAAGTTCACCAAAAACCCATCCCACACCTCCCATAGGAGCTGTGAACTCAGCTGAGCCTTGCGCAACGTCCACGCCTTTCTGTCCACCAGCACCCCGGGTTAAAGCGCGTGGACGGTCATGAACTATCATGCGTGGAAATATTATCATAAAACCGTTTCCACGGACTTACAGATGGATCCGTGTTCCTGACCAACGTCAGACGCTGTTGGAACTAAAGAGTAAAACAGACTAACAAACTTGAACGTAAACAGAGTTTTTATTTTGTTTTAAAATTTGGAAAAGATCTTAAAACGCGTGAAAACGGAAATGAAGATTAAACGTTGTGTTATTTGAATGGAGTTTAGTTGCATTCAGCTGCAAAGTGCTGCTCTCATCAGGACTTTCAAAGAGTTTTTCTACCATCTGCTGTTACCAGAAGCGCCATTGCACCTTCCTGCAGGGATCCTCTCCACTTCCCAAGTTCATCTAGAAAGATTTATTTTCTTCTAATTTACCCTCAAACAGAAAACAGACACATTTAGTTTTGGAGGTACATTTTTGTTATAGATTGAACAGATTTTGCTAAAACCAGAGGTCACAAACGTAGAATGATAGTTTTGTCCTCATGTAACAGAGTTAACAGACTGTCCCTTTTCATATATTACTGCAGTTATGCAACGTGCACGCTGCTGGTGTGGAGGTGACCTCTGCCAGCTGGAGGGCTGGGTGTACATGTCAGAGCTGCACTAATAGATCTGTAATATAACTGCACTGCCAGAGGGGGGAGTGATCGATTCATACACCAGTGAACTAGACTGTAACACACACACACACACACACACACACAGTTTGTATCCTGTCTTCCAAGGTCATGTTAGTAACAGTCCGCCTGGGCTGGAGGGAAGGTCTCCAGTCTTCCTCCAGCAGCCGGGATTAAACAACTCTCTGACACCATCCAAGTACGTTAACAACTAATTTGACTATTAAAAAAAATCAAAAGGATTTTTAAAAATCTAATATTACATAAATGTATGTAGCCACAATCTTATTTACAAGTGTGATAAGTATAAGAAGAGAAGAGTTTCATTCCAAAACGTGCAGGTTACAGGGTCAGAGACCCTAAAAACACACACAGATCCACTGACGCGGGGCGATCTGACCTTGCAGGAATGTGGTAAGGGGAACAAATGAAGCTCAGTACAGGAATGTCTTTGTTGTTTCCTCTTTTCCAGGCTACAGTACATTCCACACCTCCCCAGTCACTACTAACAGAGCACAGCGGGTACATTCTTCCACTGTACAGATCCTAGATTTTCCATCAGAACATCATATAACTGGATCAAATGGTACCAAGAGGATGTTGCTTTTAAAAAGGCATCACTGCTACATTCCTGCACAAAGAATTATTTGACAGCAGCTGACTTCATCACTGTCACCTACATGTTGCAGCTACACACACACACACACACCCACAAGTGTGTTTTGTTATCCTTATGGGGACCGTCCATTGACTTCCATTGATTTTAGTAACTAGATTTATACCTAACCCAAACCCTTTTCCTAACCTTAACCATTACTGATCTATAACTAACCCTAAGACTAACTAAAACTCTATTCACACCATACCTATAAACCTAACCCCTAACCCTAAAAAGAGGAGTCCCCCTCATGGGGACCAGGCTTCGGTCGCCACAAGAACCCTCGGACCCCAGAAAGATAGTAAAAGTCAGGAAACGGGTCCCCAGGAGGTCAGAAATACAAACCCACACACACACACACACACACACACACACACACACACACCCACAAGTGTGTTTTGGTATCCTTATGGGGACCGTCCATTGACTTCCATTGATTTTAGTAACTAGATTTATACCTAACCCAAACCCTTTTCCTAACCTTAACCATTACTGATCTATAACTAACCCTAAGACTAACTAAAACTCTATTCACACCATACCTATAAACCTAACCCCTAACCCTAAAAAGGGGATTCCCCCCCATGGGGACCAGGCTTCGGTCCCCACAAGAACCCTCGGACCCCAGAAAGATAGTAAAAGTCAGGAAACGGGTCCCCAGGAGGTCAGAAATACAAACCCACACACACACACACACACACACACACACACACACACACTCTCCATCACACACACACACACAAGTGTGTTTTGGTATCCTTATGGGGACCGTCCATTGACTTCCATTGATTTTAGTAACTAGATTTATACCTAACCCAAACCCTTTTCCTAACCTTAACCATTACTGATCTATAACTAACCCTAAGACTAACTAAAACTCTATTCACACCATACCTATAAACCTAACCCCTAACCCTAAAAAGGGGATTCCTCCCCATGGGGACCAGGCTTCGGTCCCCACAAGAACCCTCGGACCCCAGAAAGATAGTAAAAGTCAGGAAACTGGTCCCCAGGAGGTCAGAAATACAAACCCACACACACACACACACACACACACACACACACACACACACACACAAACTGGTCCCTTGATAAAAAAGTTCAAATCAACTGATAAGATATTGATTTTGACATGTGATTCAGGAAACTGATTTTCAAAACAAACTGTTGAAACTGGATAAATCAAATCAGATGGTAACTCTAGATAAGATTTATAATAATGTGGTAATTGGGACATGTTAAGGTGCCCTTCGGTTAGTATCTCAGGTGTCTTCAAACTTCTTATCAGCCTGTTTAAAGGAACAAGCAGGATATTTGGTTGTTTGGTATCTCTGTGTGCACCACCCTGAACATGGACCAGATCATGCAGACCATCTCCAAGCAGCTTCATGTTCACAGCTAACAGTAGGATTAAACAATATAAAGTTGATGGGACTGTAGCAGGACAACGTCCCAGGATGTGGACGCGAAGAAATACAAGTTCAGGTATTGAGAAAGATGGTTATTTTTAGGAGAAGGACCCAACAATGTCCGATAAGGACCCAGAGGGCTTTTATATAGAAAATATCAGAGAAGGATCATAAAAATATGTTTAAATAATTAACAGGAAACACTCACCATAAACAAGAATACTGTATAAACTTCTAATAACATCTAATTATGAAATAAGTTGTTAATTTGTATGATGGAGGCATTTTTCATTAGGGCAGCATAAATCATCAGAACACCACTTCCTGCTGAGACCTGAATTACTGAAGTTATTAAGTGTAATATAGGAGGACCAGAGACGTCCAGAGTGTCTCATATGAAGGTGAACATGTTTTTCGATGAGTATTTACTTAGACAAGTTTCAAAAGACTAACTTAAAGTTTTAAAAATTATTTTGTCCTACTTTAAAAGCAGTCCTACTGTAAATATGTGCTAATTTCAACTCTATACTGATGAAGTTTATACAGGCTACAGTTGTAGCAGTATAGATTAGATACAACCCACTGACCCCAGGTCTGTTCTTTGAACTGACCTTGCAGTTATGACAGAAGTTTTCTCCATTCTTCCCTGGAGGAAGGATGATTTCCCCTGTCGGGATCAGCTGGATCCTCAGTTCCATCATTCTTCCTTTCTCTCACTCGTTCCTTCACCTTCTCTTGAAGCGATCCCCTCTCGTGTTGAGTTCACAGTCCTTCTCCAGAGTTTTTAACAGTGTCAAACTAATATGGCTTTAATTCCTTTCTAGGGTGTGCTGGTGAATCTTTGTGCAAGAGAGAAAAAAGAGAACACAAAGACAGCTAATTTTAAAAGATGTCAAAAAAGTTAAATGTAATTGTCAGAAATCTTGACTTAAATCATAAAAACAGTCGAGAGAAAAAAGATCTACAACATTCACTAAAAGAGAAAATCTTTATGGTGGAAGTTCCAATCTGACACAGAAATCTTACCTCCTGACTCACAAGTCAACAACCAGAACACTGAGGTGGAATGATTTCAAGCTTCGGTGAAAGTTTTGTGACGGGGGTGTTACCTGTTACAGGGTGGAGAGACTCACTGAGGACAGCTTCCCCTCGCTGCAGCCAGAGGATGTTGCTTTCAGGCTCAAGGATCATGGAGAGGATGTGGAGCACAGCCCGGCTCAAGATGGATGTCACATGTAGAGGATATGTGTCGTTTGTCTTTCCAGTTTGTGTGGATGTGTGTGTGTGGGTGTGTGTGTGGCAATAGTGGGAGTAATAAGTGAATTTTTGTTAAAAATGTATATATTTTTTTATCATTTTTGGATGGATGGATGGATGGATGGATGGACAGATGGACAGATGGACGGATGGACGGATGGATGGATGGATGGATGGATGGATGGATGGATGGATGGATGGATGGATGGATGGATGGATGGATGGATGGATGGATGACATCGGAACAAAAGTAACAATAACACTCACACACACACACACACACCCACAAGTGTGTTTTGTTATCCTTATGGGGACCGTCCATTGACTTCCATTGATTTTAGTAACTAGATTTATACCTAACCCAAACCCTTTTCCTAACCTTAACCATTACTGATCTATAACTAACCCTAAGACTAACTAAAACTCTATTCACACCATACCTATAAACCTAACCCCTAACCCTAAAAAGGGGAGTCCCCCTCATGGGGACCAGGCTTCGGTCCCAACAAGAACCCTCGGACCCCAGAAAGGTAGTAAAAGTCAGGAAACTTGTCCTCAGGAGGTCAGAAATACAAACCCACACACACACACACACACACACACACACACACACACACACACACGCTCCCGCCTGAACAGGAGTTTCCCTCTAGAAACAGCATCCTGCTTTAGACATTTCTGGTTCCCACCCAGTAGATTTAGTGTGTCTGTGTGACGTATGTGCAGATGAACGAAACCTACTCAGGTTTTCCTAAACACATACAAGCAAGAGTCACACATTTAAAGCACATATGCAATAAAATGTAAATAAAATAAAGAATTTAAGAAGGGACACACTTCCTGTCTTAGACTGAACAGATCAGGGTCTTGACACTCCACACACATATACACATTTATTCCTTTATACATTTATTTTCCTGCAGTAGGTTTAAGGGTGAAGAGTTAAAATGTGACGCTGTCTGAGTCAAGAAAACAAACAAGATAATCAAACCCGTAAACAATTCCAGTCTGATAGACCAGCATTCATCACATGGAGGACCCTTTGACATGTCTGATGACTCCAGATCTGATCTTTGTGTTCCTGTTGACTCTGTCAGCACTTTGAGAACCACCGAGCTCTTTGAACTTCATTCTGCTGCGTGTAACAGAATTTCACATTCTGCAGTAATGATAGAACATCAGATTGAGGCTTGTGGGATGTGGACTCTGTTTCAGACCAGGTCCTGCAGCGCTTCTCTGCAGCCTTTTGGTTGCTCTCAGGGTTTTCAGGATATTAAATAACTATTTATCTCTCAGCGTGAGTGTGAAGTTGGCACTGCACACGCTGTTGCTGAGCAAGTGGAAATGACAGAGACACACATCCTGTAACCTCTGACCCGGACTGCAGGCTTTCTTGACAGCCTGGCATCAACAGGAAATCTGTGACCTTCACACACTTTCCATCACACACACACACACACACACACTCTCCATCACACACACACACACACACTCTCCATCACACACACACACACACACACACTCTCCATCACACACACACACACACACACACACTCTCCATCACACACACACACACACACACTCTCCATCACACACACACACACACACACACACTCTCCATCACACACACACACACACACTCTCCATCACACACACACACACACACACACTCTCCATCACACACACACACACACACACTCTCCATCACACACACACACACACACACACACACCCACAAGTGTGTTTTGTTATCCTTATGGGGACCGTCCATTGACTTCCATTGATTTTAGTAACTAGATTTATACCTAACCCAAACCCTTTTCCTAACCTTAACCATTACTGATCTATAACTAACCCTAAGACTAACTAAAACTCTATTCACACCATACCTATAAACCTAACCCCTAACCCTAAAAAGGGGAGTCCCCCTCATGGGGACCACGCTTCGGTCCCCACAAGAACCCTCGGACCCCAGAAAGATAGTAAAAGTCAGGAAACGGGTCCTCAGGAGGTCAGACATACAAACCCCCACACACACACACACACACACACACACTCTCCATCACACACACACACACACACACTCTCCATCACACACACACACACACACACACACTCTCCATCACACACACACACACAAGTGTGTTTTGGTATCCTTATGGGGACCGTCCATTGACTTCCATTGATTTTAGTAACTAGATTTATACCTAACCCAAACCCTTTTACTAACCTTAACCATTACTGATCTATAACTAACCCTAAGACTAACTAAAACTCTATTCACACCATACCTATAAACCTAACCCCTAACCCTAAAAAGGGGAGTCCCCCTCATGGGGACCACGCTTCGGTCCCCACAAGAACCCTCGGACCCCAGAAAGATAGTAAAAGTCAGGAAACGGGTCCTCAGGAGGTCAGACATACAAACCCCCACACACACACACACACACACACACACACACACACACACACACACACACACACACACATACACACACACACACACACACACATAATTTTAAGATGAAAGACATGCTGTGTAAATGAAAGTGAATAAAACAATGCAGTGAGTGTATCATCATGGTTTTGTGCAGTTGATGCTTCACTACGTGGTACCACAGTATATCAAAAGACTCACTAAGCAAATTGGAACTTTTTGAAGAAATATAGTCTCTGATGTACCTTCCCCACCTGATGTGTGTGTAGATCAGGTGAGTTTATCTGAGGATGCTGATTTTTACAACCTCAAAGTTTGAAAATTAGAACCATTTCACACGCCAAAGAGACACATCACACCCGTCCTGGTCTCACTCCACTGGCTGCCTGTGCATTTTAGAGTTCATTTTAAGGTCCTTCTGTTTGTTTTTAAGGTTCTTAACAGACTTGCCCCGCCTTCTTTAGCTGAACTGCTCAATCCCTAAACTCCTGCTCGCTCTCTCAGGTCTGCTGACCAGCTGCTCCTGGTTGTTCCCAGTTCACAGCGGAAGACTAGAGGGGACAGATTCTTCTCCATCGGGGCTCCAAAGTTATGGAATTCACTTCCATTACACATCCAACAAGCCACTTTCCATTTTAAAACTAGTTTAAAGACCCATTTTTACTCATTGGCTTTTAATTCAACTTCTACTTGATTTATTTTAACCAGCATCAATTTTATCAGTTTTATGACTTTGGTTTGTTGATTTTATTGAGTTGTTCTTCTTTCTTGTGTCAGTTTTTGTGATTTTATTGGATGCGTTCAGAGCTTTGTTTCAGCTGTGGCTGATGTTATAGCACTTTATAAATAAAGTTGATTGATTGATTGATTGATTGATTGAAAAAGGACATCCTGCATACCTACACTGCATGCTTCACCTGTAGGGGCAGCATATTCATTGTGTTGCATGTATGAACTGCAGTGTGAAAGGTGTGTGCAGGACAGAGAGGCTTGTGTTTTACAGCTGCAGTATATTTGTGAGTCTGTAACCAGATCCCACATGAAGGATCAACTCAAAACACATCAGGCCAAGGCTGAGTAAACCTCACAAGTGTTGTCTGAAAATAACTCCAGCTATTAATAACTACTGTCTCTGCAGCAGGAGAGGAAGTTCCTAATGTTTCACTGACGTTTATTCCCCTGGTCTCGCTCTGCGTTCAGTAATCTCATTCTGATAACAGAACACTGTGGCAGTTTCCAGTTTCAACAGGAAGCCAGAGGATATGGATCAGACTGCAGATGCAGATGCAGAACGCCGGTGACTCTAGCGTCACAACACACCCTCCAGAGAGCAGTTTCATGAATGGAAAGTTGCGCTCCATTTTTTTCACATGCAGCACTTCCCAAAACCATCTCCTGTGGAAACATGGCAATAACTTCTGGATAAGTGAAGTGAAGTGGGATTAACTGGAACTTGCTGCCCTCTTGAGGTTTCACATTACAACAAGAGGCTCAGTAGAGAAGACACCACAAAGTGTCATGGTAGTCAGGCACTTTACAGAAACACAGACACGGTACACCCGACTGTGTAACATACAAGTTAAAGAGGCCATTTCATACACATTTCAGGACTTTGTGGTTATTTCTTAAGTATTAACCAGTAATATGAAACATTTTATATCTAAAAAACGTCAGGAAACACTGATTAACAGATCTTTCAATCTGTCTGCGTCAAAATTCGGGTGGTTCCGACTCGTTCCATCAGGCTGCTTCAGCAACAGCTCGTTCATATTCATTGTTCGAATTTGCTGGACTTTGATTGGCTAACAAACTAGCCAATGAGAGCAAGGTATACTGTTTCCTGCCCTGCTGTGCATGGCAACGTCAGACGTCGTGCCTTTCTGTTTGCTACGTTATGCTAACAGCTTTTAGCTAGCAGCATGCTAGGCGTGGTTTCAACTGCAGGAGCTGATGAATACTAACAAACAAAGGAGTTGTGATGAAACAGATACAGGCCGTTAGAACTCTGGAGAACTCGGGTTTTATCACCACCTGCGTAGTTTGAGAGATAAAAACTGAAAGAGAAGTTGTTGACCTGTTTTCACCCACTATGAAGGTAAGAACACCTGTGGAGCTAAAATATTCAACAGAAACCTCAGAAAAACTGTTTTTAATGGAAGGGCCTCTTTAATCAAAGCACAAAGACACTATCAAACTTTTTCAGAATAGTTTCACATTACACATTTTATGTCATTTTGTTAGAGCCATATTATCTGTAATATTTATTTATAAGAAATTTAACTGAGTTAACTTTAGTCAGGTTAAAACAGCATCTGTTTAAATGGTTCCAAATCAACCCAAACTTGTTAAAGAATGTGGTGTTGTTGCTGATGAGCGTGCTGGTCGTATGTTCTGCTGCAGACACCAGTCACCATTATAAAGACCACAAAGATTGATGGGAGGGAATTCAAGCTCTAATTTAACACAACTTTAAAGTGTTTAAAGCTTAAAATTTTAAAGTGAGACAAAAAAAAACAGGATTCACACCAAGAAAATATCTTATTCTGAATCTGTTTACCTGAAGAACCTACATCAAAGAAAATCAATCTAGATGAGGGAAATTATTTTATTTAATATTTAATAAAGAGAAACTTGTTGAGAAGCACATCATGACTCGGTCAGGACTGAGAACTGTGACTTTCTGACATGTTGCTCTCTGCTGAGAAGCTCCAGCAGAACAGAAAATCATTGGGGGGGGCACAAGTAAATGGGTCCATAACATTAAAAAAATCTAGTTTTTACAAAATCATAGACTGTTTATCATAATTTAAGTGTCTAAAGTGTTTAAAAATAAAAATGAATCAAAGCACAATGTCAGTGGTTCACTTTCATTAATCGTAAACATATTGATTGAATTTGTTTGTCTCAGCTTGGGGGCGGGGGGGTAACCTGGGTTGGCTTGTCTAATTGAAGGGGTGGCCCATGCCCTCCTGGGTCACGCCTCTGGACACACCCATTTGTTTGAAAAGAAGATTTCACTCACTTTATTTTGTGAAAAGTGAGTCCAGTTTGAATAAACATTGAGATGTTTGGAATAAGAATATGAAACTTTACATAAATGAACCAGAAACCTTAGTGTTGCATCATTTAGTTTTTTTTTTTGTTTTAGAATCTTTTCTAAATTCACATTGTTAAAGGAAACATTCAAATCATCGGGAGTGTGTGTGTTCATTATACTTAGGAAACCTTAAACATCTGTTTCATGTAGAACTGCATGAATATCAGATCATGAAGTTCAATGGGAGTTAAAACTCGGGTCACTGGGGTCGTTGAACTAAAGATAATTACTAAATGGAATAAAGGATTTTATGCATCTTTAAAGGTTTTAATATGGGATTAATGGGACACATTCAAACAGAGAAACAGCTGCTTGTTATTAAGGTGATAAATCTCGACCCTGGCATCAGGCTGCGTCACCGGACGGCTCCTCTCATTCCCCCAAACAGAATCTGGTTTCTGAATAGATTTTTTGCTGGTTTCATTACCAGATCTGCACCTTGAGTTAACATTTAGGACGGTAGATATTAAATATGCTGCATTAAAGCTGTTTCTTCTGAGGCTCAGTGAGCTACAGGATGCAGCTCATACTGACAGGCTGGTGCTTTCTGCCTGATCTCTGTCCAGCAGGCTCCTCCACTTTCAGCTGAGATCTATATTTAGACTGGGACAGTCAGACTGACATGGCTGATGTCAAAGCAGCACACACTTCACTGTTACCAAAGCTGGAACTTAAATTTGGAAAGTAAAACGTTGAGACCTCGCGGTCCACTCAGACTGAACATTTCTGTTACAGTCTGATAAAGTCTTTTAACAGTTACAATGAGACGAGTCAGCTGATCGTGATGACCCGGTTGGTACCAGCAGATGTCTGAGTGCACAGCAGCTGTAAATCCACTGCAGAAGCACAAAGATTCAGACTTCATTCATCTTATAAAGCCTTTAAATAGATCATATAAATTTATAATAACTCTCACAGTTGCCGACCAAGATTCCAGGAATAACATTTGTTCTGAGTGGCGATAGGAAAAACCGAAACAAGTCTGTTTGTCATTTTTTTATTTAAATTGTTTAATGTTAATTCCATGCCATGTTTCATTAAGTACATTACAGATTCCCTGTCTGTGGCTCCAGTCAGATATCCAGTAGTACAAATCAGCTCCAAGTTACACATAATGAAGCAAAACCCAGAAGAGCAACAGAAAACTGCAAAGGAAACAAAATCTCTGAATCTAAAGGAGCTTTAGTCAAAAGTGTGGGACAAGCAGCAGAAACTATCGTGTGTTAGTTCATGCAAACACTCAGCATGAGTTCTTACAGTTCCATATAGAGGAGTGGGACTAAACTGAGACTTTTACATCAGTGAGAAATCTCCCAAAGTTTGTTTTTATTTAAATGGAAACCAACGAGAAAGAAGTCAGCCTTCAGAGATTCAGCGTGTGCATGGCTACAGTATTTCAGCACAAAATACAGTCCAAGAACGACGACGAAACAGAACAGAATGAGTACGTTGTCAAAGTTAAGCACTTCTTTGCCCCACGTGGATATCACAAATTTTGCCAACTTTCTACGTGAACAAAAACGGGCATCTGAATTATTCCAAACTGCCCATAAAAAGGTCAAACAATCTGCTCAACAATTCACTAAAAACAGATAAAATAGCTCCCATAACTATTATTCAACATTAGTAATAAAAGTTAATTTCTGTAATTACATTAGGAAAAAAAAATCTCAATACATCCAGCAACTGATAAAAATATTGAGGAAAAAAAGCAAAAACAAAAATACAATAATGAAAACAAAGAACATCTTCAGAACTGCTTGTACCAGGACAAAACACAGCAAACAATCCAGGGACCTCCGTCTTCATCTTTGTCTAACATTGTACTTCCTGTCTCAATTAAGTGGTATTAAATTGAACGGTGTAAGGGCTAATACAAAAATAAGAGAAAAATAAACGTATTAACTCCACGACCCTGCTGGGTCTTGGAGCTCCAGAGGTGAGGACGGGGAAACAGAGAGAGGAGGGGGAGGAAGGTGACTTGCAAAAGAAGAAAGGGGGGATGAGGAAGACAAAGGTAAAGGGGTGAGGAGTGTGAGGAGGTGAAGGGGACAAAGGGTTATCAAGTTGTTGGCTGTTGGTGGTAAAGTCTCACTGGGCCTCGTCCTCAACGTCTTGCAGCGCCTCTTTATTCTGTTCTTCACCTGGTAGAAGGAAAACAGTCACTGTTAGAAACAACCGAACCAGGTTTTACTGTGTGAGACGCAGGCAGGACGAATATCTGGTGAACAAGCATCTGAAACCCGAGTACAGGGACAGAAACCAAGACAGTGTGCAATTCTGACTAGTGGTTCTGAAATAAAAATTAAACTTAAAAAAAAAAAAACAAATCGATTCTGGTCAGAGGTTTAAGTTCACTCATCATGAACATCACCATCTTCTCCATTTTAGGATTTTGATGTTTTGATTTGAACTGTTCTTTTTTTTCAGGGTGGAATGACACAACCAAGACTCAAGCTGACCAGAAATCTGCTGGAACACCAGGATCCACAGTGAAGTCAGTGTTTATCACCATGTTCTAAACGAGACTCCTTCAAACTCAGCTGAACTCTGCAGCGTCCACAAGTCCAACACTGTTGAAAAGATTTATGATCAAACCAGACAAACATTTGTCCACAATGACGAGAATCGATGGAGGATTAAAGATCAGAACCAACTGTCAAGCACGGTGGTGGTAGCATCATGCTGTAGTACAGGTGTACTGCACAAGGTGAATGGAATATTAATGATGGAGGACTAACTCTAAAGTCTTTTAATTAATTTAAAATAATCAGATAAATCCGGTTCAAGCAGGCCGACATTAAGCTTCAGGAACGACCTTCCCAAAGCCCCGCCCACAACTCTGCTGCAAATTTATGGTCAACACTAGAAGACTGGCTCAGTGTTGGAGAACAACCAGTTTAAATTAACTGTGAGAAAAGTGGTAAAATATCAGTCCAGAAATCCTCCAGAAGTTTGCTGATGGCTTCAAAAACCGTTTGGTTGATGTACAACTTGCTGAGGTACTCTGACCAAATGTTACTGAGACTATAAGGAGAATAATCTGCCTCTTTGTATAATACTGATCGATATGGAAGATAAAATACGCAATTAAATTAAACCTGTGAACAGAGTTTTTGAAGAGTGTTGAAACATGATTCCACCATGAAAAACAAAGTAAATCATTCTGAGCCACAAACTGATGAGTGAAAATACAGTTCTGATCACAATCGTTCTTTATTGATGGAATATAAAAGTGACAAAAAATGGGAAGAGTTGGAAGGTACTGATTAAAATCTGCTTATTAACAACAAGCTGCTAAAATGCTGAAAAGCCACAGCAGAGTTATTCCTCTGCAGCAGATTTGCAGGGTTCTTCTCCCCACGTTCCCAATAAAAAAAATAAGTCAGCAGCGTTCATTCATCTTTGGCACCTACAGCTTCAAACTGAACCAGCCAACTAGTGTTTGGGAGGTCTAACTGCAGACATGCTAGAAGCAACACCAGTGTGGGTCCTGTAGCAGGATGTTGTTCCTGATAATGTAGACATTCCACATTTATGTAATGAAACCTAAAATCTTATTTTATTCCTGCTTTAATACTTGCAGCATTATAATTATTTTTATTTATATGATTGTTATTGATAAACGGATAAATGTATTAATAGCTTTGTGTTGGTTGAACTGAAGCAAGTTGAATCTACAGTAGGGCTGGGCTAGCCTTGCGCTGCAAGGTTGATTCTCACGAGAGTTGGGGTTGTACCGCTCCATTAAAAACCGTCTATTTCGGTCAAAAAAATGTTTGAACCAATCACTGTGCTTTGGGGCGGGTCTTCAGGTATGATTGGCAGCAGGTGTCCAGGCAGGCAAAGCAAAAATAAACATGGCTGCGCTGGTGGACGTACGCATAAAAGTGGCTATTGAATCTGTTTTAGGACTAGAGACGATTTCTTCATTGAAAAATGAGCAAAGGTAAGAACTTTGTGAATTTCTTGATGGTAAAGATAAGGTTTTGCTTTTCTCCCGAATGGATTTGCAAGAGCTTGATTTACTGATATCAGCTAAAAACAAATCATCAAAGGCAGACACTTGCTGGCTCGTCCTCCAATCAGCTTAAAATATTATACCTGATGTCCCTCCCTTTTATAGACGGTTTCAAATGGAGCGGTTCCAGATGTACAGTACTCATTCAAAGAGAATGAGAAGGTGTGTCCAAACTTTTGGACTGTACTGTATGTGTTTCCCCAAATTGACAAGAGGTGGGGCTACACATAGATCTGGCAGAGCCAGGTTAGGGCTGGGCGGTATGGCAAACTTTTCATATCATTGATTTTTTCTAAATTATATTGGTTTTACAGTATACGACCAACTTTATTCACATTATTCTCTAATAAGTAAAGAATTACTGCATTAGACTGGCTTTAAATAGCCCATGCACAGTTCAGTTGTTTTGTTGCACAGTCTTTCCTAAATATGATCACCAATAGGGGGCAGTAATTAAGTTAAGGTGTTAGTATTACTGCCGCAGGTTGTTTGGTCCAAGTCCGACCTTTTAAAGCCGAAGAAATTCTATACTACAGACATGGCTCCTCTTTTTGTAATAAGTCATTCTGGGTCAGTAATCAGTGCGTTGCTGTTACAGCCCCCGTCAGTAGCCATTCTTCACTCAAAACTTTTTTTTTTCATGTGTGGTCTTAGCGTGTAGCACTGAAATCAGTCCCCACCCAGTCCTAATCTACAAAATCTGTTATTCTTAACTTAAACATTTTTGTAAAGACCTGCTATTATATCACCATGTTTTACAGAGCTGCACAACAAAGTGCACGATGATAAAAATACAGGATCTAATAAAATGATCAAACCGTTTGTCCAGAACAATTACAGAACAACAAACATCTGTAACCGTGAAGGAAAGAGGTGGAGGATGGAAGCAGTCCGGTACATGAGGGTAACGTTTCCCAGACTGAAGGAAATCCTCTAACTGATCTACATGCTGAGCTGCTATTGAAACATCTGGATGTTTAGACTTTATATATTAATTGAAGCATTTTTGTTGGACCGTTTCCACTCAGTTGTCTCACTGGATGATTTGAGCTCATCAACCAACATGTCAGTTTAACTGGACAAGTTATGTTAACCCTTTGTGACAAATATTTACATATACAGTACTGTAAAAAGTATTTGCCCCTACAGAGGTGGAAATCAACCTGTCCTGATAACACTTTCACCATCCTCGAACATCAGGCCTGTTGATACGAAACTTTATATCAGTGAACTTATGATGTCATGAGTGTTTTAAGTGCAGCACAGAGTGCATTTAACTGGTGCTCTTACTGTGAAGGGATTGATCAATACTTCTGTGTTTCCCGACATCACATCGTTTATTTTTTTTGCCCTTATGACTGTTTCACCGTCTCTGCTCTGTAAACTTGGAGCTGCTCTCTCTTTCCCTGGTTATTTTTGTTTTATTGCAGATGGAGGTTTTGCTCTAGGGGCTCCGGTCACCAATCGAGATGACACCAAGTGAAATGAGGCAGAGATTTCAAGGCGCCAGCCGGGTGGTTAGTTATGAAGCAGCAGCAGAGAAAACCGCCACTGGCGTGCGAGGGCTTCTTATTTCTGTCCCTGCCTTAAAGACCTTCTCTCCTTTGCTTTTCAGTCAGACATAAGTTTAATATCAAACACAGATAACTTGAGTAAATACAGAAGGCACTTTTCTATTATTTCATTTATTAGTCTGTCCCCAAGTGAAAAGGTTACTTCGTGTTTTAGAACCAAAGCCTGGACATTCTTATATCTGTCTGAAATTAAAATTTGTTTGACAAAAAAGAAAAAAAAAATCTATAAAGGGGCAAATACTTTTTAACATCACAGTACACACAATTCCCAGAGGTGACTTGAAAGCGTTGACTCTGTGGAAACAAATTAATCTGCACGGATCCGCAAACTCCACATCGCGGTAAAACCGAGGGGAAAAAAAAAATCGCAAAATAAGACAAACTGACCATCATGGTGTGGACATGTGGAATCCCACCTTTTTGTGCAATAAAATACAAGTTTTTATCAACAAATATTGCGTATTTTTTTTAATCTTTGATCTGCGCCCCTTTGAATGCATGCAAAGCATTATGGGATATGTAGTCAACGTCAACAGCGGTGCCGATGCCCTTAACTGTACATTATAAGCCTCATCATTTCAAATCAGAAGCAGTCACAGTAAATGACGGAGGCTCCCAGTTGTACATGTAAAACAGCTGACTGATACATTTCAACATCAAGCTGTTAAATGTAGATTAAAGGAAACAATCAGACCTGAACCCTGAACAACTTTTTCCAGTTTTTTTTACTTTTATCTCTTAATAGTTTTCTATAATTAGAGAGTTTTATTGAAACAAATGTATCTGGGTCATCTAAAACACCTTCTGTGGGCCGAGATCAAACATCACAGCATCTTCCAGTCAAAACATCCAACTGAAGGAGTGACGAGGGTGAGTGGACACAAAAAAGAAATGAGTGAGCTGGTGCCAAGAAGTCAAAGCAACACACACACAGAGCAAAATGTGGGTGAGTAACACTTACAAAGAACAGTTAACATGAGAAAAGAACAGCTTTGTTTCCTTTAGGAGTCTACAGCAGAGAGAATAAGAGAAACACAAGAGAGATGATGAGTTGGTGTAAAATAAAGAGTCTGGATGCTCGACTGCAGAGAGGAAGTCGGGACTGGCTGAATCGAACAAGACTGAAGGTTTTTTTTTTTACTTTTTAATCAAAACTGCGCTTTTTTGATGAATCAGACAGAAAATGTTCACCTTAAAGAATTTATAAAAAGGAGTAGCTATTTACTTTGGAGGAGAAATGATCTCAATCTGGGATGAGATCTGCTTTTCGCTCTACGTTTCTCCTCATTTTTCCCATAAAAGATGTAGGTTGGAAGAACTGAAAAAGCAGTAGGAGGATCTTTGTCGCACTGGTGAAAAACTGTTGATTTAACAACTTGACTCAGCTATGATGAGCAACACAACTTGAAACAGCCAGACGTCAAACCAAACCCGTCTACGTAGAGACGAACCAGCACTGAGCTTTATGAAGCACAAGACAACACTTAGTACACCTGAGGTGGTTTCCTGTTATATCCTTTCATTTTAATGGAACATCCACTGACAGTCAGAATGACAGAAACAGCACGATGTTACAGCTGTTTCTTCCCATCTTCTATCTGTAATGTTTAAACTGATTGTATTCATCTTATAAAAATCCACAACCCTACAGCCCACATCTGGAAACATATGGAGTCTGTTAACTACAGAGGAGAATCCACATTAACTGCACTTCAGATTAAAGAGTGGACATCCTCAGGTTGTATGATCCCAGTTTACAGGCAGGCAGATGCATCTCAGTTCTCAGGATGGAGTGTGGTTGGATGATAGTTTTACACAGGTTAGAATCTCCACCTCATACGTCTGTATTCATCACGCAATTACAAGCTTAAAACATCTGAACCACAAACAAGGAACTTCAGAGTGTGAAGCGACACATCTCATTAACCACAAACGCCAACATCAGCTCCAACAGCTGGACTGAAACTCTACGGTTTGCCATTATTATAGGAAGTGACTCCATCTTTGAATTCTCTGGAAGTGTAAAAATGAATCAAGATTAAACAGCTTCTCTAATTTCCCCTGTTCAGACTTTTCTGTCTTATCAGTTACACAGAGCTGAGAAAAAGTTTAGAAACATTGTTTTCTCAGTTTTTGTTCAGTTTAAAAACACTTATTTACTCAAATGGGCCAAAAACAACCAACTGTATCACAAAGAAAAAACTGAATATGGCAATAAAAACATTTTAGACTGAAAAGAATCAAAGACTTAAAAAAAAACAAAGGAAAGTAAGAAAGCAGTTGAACCTGAGAGGAGTACAAACTGTCAGGAAAATAACTCAAACACTAAAAGCAATGACACAGAAGCCAGTCAGAGATGAAGCAAATCTGGTTTTGTGACTGATTTAGGACTTTTGTATGTCTCTAATATAGCTTACTATACTTAACAGAATCTAAAACATTTTCTTTTAAATTCCTGATAAAAAAAAAACCTGAGTTTTTATTAAAACCAAATGTTTCAATGTGATAAAAATATATTGAAAATTGGCAAAAAGTCCTCTTCCAAACCCAATCACACAGTCAGTGGGTTTTGATATTATTTGTTTATTTATGTTATTAGCAATATATATATAATTTTAATTCAGAATAAATTAAATTTCCCACTTTGTTTGAAAATCCAACACAGAGTTTATTACCTGTTGTGTCATAAATGAAGAAATGTGCCAAATGTTGATGAGTCAGCAGAATGAAAACATGCAGCAGTCTGTTTTACCACCAGACAGGAAGTTGTTTGATATTTCAATGAGCTGTAAATAGTTTAAGTTAAAAACAGCTCATCTACCCAGGGCTCTTATTGTGAAATTTTTTTAAAGGAAGTTTGATCTTATTTAGTTGCTGTTGATGCCGTCAAGATAATAACGTCTTGAAAATCCTCTATATCATCTCACTCATCACACTATCCACTGAAAGATGTTACCATAGTAACCATTTAATTCCCAGTTTAAAATGCCAGCATCTTTCACCATTTCAGGGAACATTTCTACAAGACCTCTATTTAACATGAGCAGAGTTATTAGCAAACAGGAAGTCCAACGTTAAAAAAAGAACTGATTTACTTTTACATGCGTTTTGGTAAATCATTCATTTTTAATACATTTCAAACCTCAGGCTGAATTTTACTGAACAGTAAAATGAGCTGCGGACTGAAATCATTTCCTGTTAGTCACGCCAACACCTTCATCTTAATCAGGAAGCTCCTTACAGAATTTACAAGAAGCTTCTATTGCAAATTAACACTTAGGCGAACCAGCAAAAATGTCAGGATTTTCAACGCCACTTAGTAACGAGATTTAGAGTTTCAGATTGGCTGAATGACGAGCTGGTCACGTTGAAAATCAGCTGATTCTGACTGTTCACAAGCTGTTTGTTTTTCTGCATCACTAAATAAAACTAAACTAAACGGAAATCAAAAAACCTGAAAAAAAATGAATGTTTTGGTGTCTCCAAACTTTTTTGGCAGGCAATTAAACGTAAAAACAGTGGATGGTGTTGGTTAGAGGGATTGTGGGTAATTAATGTTCACAGCTTTAAACCAGGAAGTCAAAGGAAGAAAAGCATCTAAAAACAAGAGTTTGACAGAAAGGAGGACGTCTGAACTTCTTACCTTCTCCCTGCATGTCTGAAGTCCATAATGTCAGGTTGTCACGTAACAACTGCATGATAAGTGTAGAGTCTTTGTAGCTCTCTTCACTCAGCGTGTCCAGTTCTGCGATGGCATCATCAAACGCAGCCTTCGCCAACCTGCACAAACAAACAGAAGCTAAATCACTTGAAATTTTCACGTCTGAACAAAAACTTGGATTTCTAATGAAAAACACATCCAGCGTGTGTGTTAATCAGCTCTTCCATTGCTGCAGCAGCAGAGTGAGAGGCTGAACCTCCCATTAAAGCAGGCGTTGTGTTTTGTTGAGCTGAGAATCTGACCTGGAGAGTTAAACCCCAATAAGACGCAACAAAACTCCACAGTCCTCCTTCACAAACATCAGGACACACGATGATAGCAACACTGTTCAGAGGAGGTGGTCACCTGCAGGCGCGGTCGGGCGAGTTGAGGATCTCGTAGTAGAAGACGGAGAAGTTGAGGGCGAGGCCGAGGCGGATTGGGTGTGTGGGGGGCAGTTCTGACATGGCCAGATCCGTAGCAGTTTTATAGGCAACCAGACTGTTTTCTGCTGCCTCCTTTCGGTTGTTGCCAGTGGCGAACTCTGCCAGGTACCTGTGGTAGTCCCCCTTCCTGAAGGTGGAAAAGAAAATGGAGGCATAAAATGTGGAGTTTTTAAACTGAATTATTAGAAAGCACATAAGTAAATTTCTTCCTGTAGGTTCAGCTTTAAGTTTTGCCAGTGCAGAGCTAAAGGATGGAACTGCTGTGTGTATCTGAGAGGCGTCTACTTCAAAATTTGAGTGAAGATTGAAACTAACAAAAGTTACTGCATATGTCAACCAGAGCTTGTATACTTGAAACATTTGGTACGTCCTGAATGAGGAAGGAGAGCAAAAATAGACCAAATCAAATCAAATCAAATCAAACATATGTATTCTGCACAGCTGACAAACAACCATGGAGACCATCTGTAGAAAGAACATTGTGAAAGCTGAGAAGGAAAACCAGTCAGGGTATATTTTTTATTACAATCTCCTGTTTATAGATGACTTTGGGATTATAAGCACAGCAGCTCTGTGAGAAGGTGCACACCACTTATTTAAACAATAATAAAAAGGACAGTTTGCAAAGTACACAGATGTGGTTGAAAGGTTCTGGGACCTGGTTTTATGGATCAATGAAACCATGATAAACCTTTTACCAAAGTCATAAAATGTGCATAAAATGAAGGATCTGCTTTTGATCCTAAACCAGTGAAACACGGTGGTGGTAACACCATGATTTGGGCTTTTGTGGCTTCTTCTGGAACATAGCCATTGGTTTTTATTTGTGATGTAGCACATGATGGAAGAAGTAAACCAAACGGTTTGGAGATACAAACCAAAAGGAGAAAAAAGATCTTCAGCTGCAGCTACAGACTGAAGATGCTTCAAACTGAGACTCAGAGGGAAAGTAAAGAACACTAGAGATGATGCCACTGGGTTGGCAACTAAATCAATGTCATTCATTAACTATGATTCATTTTAATCTTTATTTTACTTCTCTGTCAACACTTTGACTCAAAATGTTTGTTAATGTTATAAAGAATATTATGTTTTAAGTTCCATAAAAGATGCTAATGTAAAAATGAAACAGCAAAATCTGTTTCTCTGCTTGTTCCTACTTAACCTGTCAGATTACAGCCTGACAGATGTGTGACAGCAGCTGGAGTCTCAAATTCTGGGGTTTGAACCTATTACATCAGTCAGTGTTAGACCTTTCTTATCTCTACAAGGAACAAATCTCAAATGAAATAGCTGAAAGTTTAAGCAGATAATTTTTCTGTATATTAAAAACTCTAAATCTCACGCTCCAGAGCTGCTCGCTGTATTCGGCCCCCGGATCAACAGACATAGGAACTCTGAACAAAGAGTTCTGGGATCTACAAACTTCATGACTGAAAGCGCCACTTCAACCATCTTTCATACTAAATATAATTTGTATAGAGCCACAAAAATTAGGATTAAACAACTAATTGAGTTGTATTACTCATTACAGAGTTATTTCAATAATCAGAAAACAAAGCAGCACATTAATGACTTTAAAAAATATGATAAAAAAATAAGGAGGCTGTTGGTTGTTTATGGCTTAAATGTCCTCAAAAAAAACTAAAATTCTGTTTATGTCTTCCGTCTTAGTTTTGTCTTCGTTTTGGTTTTTCTTGTTATTAATAACATCAGATCTGTACCACAGTTTTTTACTATGTAAGAATTACAAATGTCCAAAACTGTTTTTGCTTTTACAGCAAATGTCATATTTGGTGCATTTGAAATGTAATTGTGTGAGAAATTAAAAATAGTAGCTCAAACATCAAACCAATCATAGCATCTTAAAACACATTTTGGTGTAAACTCGAGCTGTTTTTAGAGTCCTAAATTACCACCATTAGCACTTCAGACCTGAGGCACTTTATGTTTCAGGAGGACTGTCCAACTCTGATGGTTTGTTTATCAAGTCTGAAATTGAAATAAGACCCAAGAGTGAACTTTGCTTCTTATTAACTCAAGTTTAAAAGATTTTATTAATACAATCTGTGTTTGTGTAATGCCCAGCATGTTACACAGCAACGAGGCACATGATGAAACCCATCCTACGGTGGGTGAGTCTGATCAGCCCGTCAGTGGTCATGGACAACCAAGCTGAAAACCTGGTGATTTAATGAATAAGCTGGCCGTCTCATTTTCTTCACTTTTTTAAACTGCAAAATGAGTTTACAAGCTTTAATGTCTGTAGTTTCTGTTTACAACAAAATTGACATCTTGAGAAATATTTGGTTACAAAGAATGGATCTTTAAATATCAGAAGAAAGGCTATTTTGTGAGTTTACTTATAATACGTGTTTGTTCATGAGCACCAGAGAAGTTAATCATCTATTTATCGACAGTCTGAGCCAAAAGCACCTACATTTTATTGTAGAAGACCTTTGACTCTCCCATGACAGCAGCGGGGAGTAGGTGCCGATCCAGTGCATCCAGAATGTCACCACAGATAGACTTCAGCTCCTTCTCCACCTGCAAATACACAAAACAATCAGAATCCAGCCTTCCTTCATATCAAACTTCCTGCTCCAGTGAGGTTACACATACCAGCGAGGGTCAACATAAGGGTCAATGTGAGGATCAAATCTAAACAAATACATCCATTTGGACCACATGTTGGATTTATACTTTAGCTGGCCTACAGTAACCACCTCATGACTTTGTGTTAATATTACAACATAGATAGTAGCTGTACAAGTCAGATCTCTACATAAAAAGCATGTTGTTGTTGTTGTTGTTATGGTCATACAAAAATTACTTCCCCAAGGACTGAGATAGCAGCTCAGAAAAATCAAGGTGCACTCATCTCTGCATGCTATTAAATCACTGACTGCAGTCCAGCTGCCTCGCCCATCTCTGACACACTCTGGCCTCTCCCAGAATAATAGCAGCTCTTATTCTGCTACATAAAAGCATGAGAGAGTGCAGGGAGAAGTTGCCAGCAATGACTCAGATGCAGTCGATCCGGTAGCTGTTTGCATCATTCATAGGAGACTGTGATCTCATGTTAACAAACCCCAGACGCTCTGACGTGACATGACATTTGTGACACAGGTAAAAGCATAAAAGCCTGTGTCCTCCTTGGTAAACAAAGAAGGATTTACCGTTTGCCTGTACTCCCGGATCATCTTCAGTTTCTCTTCCCCACCCTTGGTCTCTTCCCTCTGTTCAATACTGCTGATTATCCTCCAAGAGGCTCTCCGAGCTCCGATCACGTTCTTGTAAGCCACTGAAAGTAGGTTCCTCTCCTCCACTGTGAGCTCCACGTCCATGCCCGCCACCTTCTTCATCGACTCCACCATCTCTGTCCGAGAAATAAAAACAAACTCTTTGAGCATTTTTTCTTTAATCGCTCGCTCCTGATCATCCGTGTAACTTATAACGTTCCTCTGCATGTTATACACAAAGTGGAAGAAGATGAAACATCTAAAGAGCTAATTTAAAGTCAAAAGGCTGCTATTTCAATGTAACTGGACAGAGTCTAAAAATAAATGAAAGCTTTAAATGTTAAACAATTGCAGGTTTGTTTAAGGTTCTGAGCTGCTTTTACAGAGGAACTAAAACACCTAAATGTTTTAAACTCAGTCTGTGTGTGTTGGGGGGGGGTCTGGATAGAAACAACATAAAAGGCCCGTCAGGTTTATCAAACTCGTAAATATAAAGTAACTTTGTGTAGAATAACTCTCCACCACATTCCAGCGAGGTCACCAGTTATTCACTGAACCATAAATCATTCCGTTAGTACTGTTGGTCTAAATCCCGTGAATGAGTCATGGTGCATTCATTTAACGTTACTGGGCAACGTGTGACCGGTGGCGAGCACCAAAAACAGCCTCTAACGGGATGACAGAGAGGAACCGAGTAATCGTCACCGATCGATCTGTGCACGCTGCTCGCAGGGGAACAACCCATGAACAGCTGCACCCAGCGGGCCTCACTCCAGTTCACACGAACTAGTCCGAGTCAAATAATCACACGGAATTTGGTGTGTTGGTATAAATGCAGAGCCAGTAGCTGCATGTCGGCTGAGTAGCTCATGCTACATGAGTAGAATATGGTGCAAGGGAGGCAACTGCTGACAGCCTCACGTATCCGCCATTTTGTTTTAGCCACATCGCTAGCGTTAGCCAGCGTCTCTAACATCTTTATCATTTTCAAATAACTAAACAGCTTCTTGTCATTGGTTTCAGGTTTTAAATCATTATTATTTCTTCAAACAACAAGCTGAATGTCATGTCAGTGAGCGGTCAACTGAAAAATAACAGTGGTAGCTTGATTAGCTGCTGTAGCTAACCACGGCAGTGCTAGCTTACTCAGAGCGAGAAAAACAATCTGAGCGGCGAGCATGTCCCGGTCCAGGTCCCGGTCGACCCTCAAACTCACCGTCATATCGCTCTGCCTGTTCAGCAAGTTTTGCCTGATACACTAAATCTTCTCGCTCTCCCATTGTGCAGCAGGATGCGGGTTCAGCTACAGAATAAGGAATCAAAGGATCAGGTCTTTAGCGGATCAGGTCTGTCGGTGGTTCCTAGAAACCTACTGGTCGATCAGCACTGACCCGCCCACCGGCTACGATGTACGGGGACAGAGGAAAGTATGGCAACCGCTCTCATCCGGGTACTGCGGGTATGAAAAGCCGTTACATTATATAGACTATATGTAAATCTTCCCGACCCAAATGTCTCTTAAACTATTTTTTTACGTCCAATTTGTATTATATAATCAAATACACACACACCTAACCGTCCAATGAAACTCTTACTTTCAAGTATTTCATTGCTGTATTTCATATTTTCCATAACTAATTACGAATGGTTAACTGTCAGTGTTATTATTTGATTGTTAGAATGAATTTGTAATGTGAATGTCTAAAATTCAGTTCTTCCTTGTCAAACAGAACCTTTTGGATATCCAGAGGGGCTTTCTCATTTTTTTTTCTTACCCACAATCTATGTTTGTTTGTTTGTTTTACAAGAAAAATAATTTCTGGATATGTAAAACTATGGGTCAGACAATTGTAAATGTTAGAGTCAGTAAAGATAAAAGATAATTGAACAAACTCTCCATCATGGACAGTCCCTATGGAGACAGACCAGCTCCAGAATGTCCAGATGTTATAAATGTACAATATCTGCTGTTATAAATAAGTCTTCTTACTATAACAGCTCACAGAACAACGTCCCACTGCTAGTTAGTCTAACAAATATATTACTTTTAATAGTTTTGTCCATTTTGCCATTAGCAGCAACTCATGTGCACAACACTTTAACTATTTTTGTGTGTACATGTAGTTTAGTTAAACTTTATTTGTTAAACTTTTTTTTGTCTTTTTTTGACTCTTTACAGAATTCTTTTTTATTTCTGCCTTTTTTTATCATTTCATTTTGGCTGACAAACAATTTTCATCTATTTAAAATATTCAATAATCCATCCATCCATCCATCCATCCATCCATCCATCCATCCATCCATCCATCCATCCATCCATCCATCCATCCATCCATCCATCCATCCATCCATCCATCCATCCATCATTTTATGATAACTTGGCTTGCCATACTTCTGATTACCAGACTCATGTTGACCCTTTTGGTGCTGAACAGTGATCTGGATGAGTTCAGCCTGATTTCAAAATACCTTTTAACACTTATCAGTTTTTAATTGTGTCAAGTAGCTTCATCTAACCGTATTTGTCCTCAGAGTTCAGTGTTCTGAAATTTTAAAAATAAATCCCAAAACACACAAAGTTCAGGGACATGTGCCGCTATGTAGTTTGTTTTGTTTACATTATATTTAATGAGTATATTTAACGTTTACATTTAAACAAAATTAATAAATTGGTTGTCTAACTCAGAATTTCATGTGTATACAGACCAACAGAGGACCTTTCCCCTCAGTTGTCATACCAAGAAGCAGAGCAATGAGGTTTGGACCAACCATGGATGCTTGGAGCCCCTCTCCAGGCTCTGAGCCAGGCTCTCATGGGCTAGATTACCTGCCCCTGTGGATCAGAGCATCGCCTCATTGGTCCTTTTACCTGATAAAACCCTGAGGAATAAGGTTTGCTACCCATGCTTAGTGATGAGTCCCAGACGATCTCCTCTTCAGGCCTTGTATGGCTCATACTGGCAACTCTCTCAGTATTTTTCTTACTCAAGCTCAGCTGCTGCAGCTGAAGAAGAGCAGAAAGGAAATATGCCACATGACTGATGCGGCCCATCATGCCTTTGGACTGATGTCTCAAGAATTGGGCCTTGTGGTGCCCTTCATTTGGCATCAGGTCTGGCTGGCACAGGCTCCTTAATGACTAAAGGCAGACTCTACAGGAACTCTGGCTTTGACTGGTTAGTTGTTTGAGCCCCAGGCTGAAAGGGCTCAGCCTTGGCAGCATGGCCAGGTTGCATCAGGCAATTGGTGTCAACCTTAGTGTGAGCAGGCTCCACCTGGCTGACCCAAGGTGCTGATGACCGTGTGCCACACAAGAGTAAAAAAAACAAAACAGGAGCGTTGTGGGTCAACGGTGGGCAGGTTTTCACAGCCCCACCTGGACTTCTGGGTAACCCACTGCCAAGATGTGACTTTTAAACATGATCTCCCACAGTTAGTTTGCTGTTCTGCCATCAGTCCCAATCAGGTGTCGGACTGACTGACCTCATTCTCTGACCCCAGTGAGACCCAGATTTAATCACAGGAATCTGTTCTTGGACAAGTAGACCATCACAGCTGGGCCTCCACAAGCTGGATAAATGCTTATAGTGTATTTTCTCAAACCAAAGAAGCCTCTTTTCAATGCATACTAACCCACTATCTTTACCTTTAGGATGAGTCCCATCAGCAATGTTCATCAGGCAACCTTCCTAGGAGAAGTTTACATCCATCGACTTAAAAAACTAGCAAGAAATACTCAAAAAAGAACAAGAAATGCGAGCTAAGTTACAGAGCTACTCCAACAAGCTGCCACCAGTTGTAGCACTATTCCGGAAAGTATGACTGTATTCTTGAACTAATGTTTCTTAATGGAATTTAATGGAATTAAACCATGAAAAAATTTAATAAACAAATAATTTGTCATAGGCTTGACTTTATTTTCTAGTATATTAACACATTACATGCTACAGAAAATAAAAAGGTCATTTCAATTGTCTTGAAAGAATATAGTGTTATAATAAAATGGCACATTTTTATATTACACAATTTCCACCGGTATTTCACCACTTGTTCCTTTATTTTGAAAAGAAATGAATGACTTCATGCAGGGTAACTAAAATAAAATTTAAAAAATACTTGGTGGTTTCATTGGCAACACAAATTAGAAGAGGACTTCTGTAGCAACACACCTGCCATGTGGCACCTGAATGACAAAGAAGCTGGATTTGATCAGAATCACTCAATACATATGGACAGTGTTAAAAAGCCAGCAGTGAATTTTCCCACATTATTACTTGAATATTTTTTGAAACAGTTAGGTTTGGGTTGAAAATACAGCCAACATGAAAATAAAAGCGGAACAGACAACATCAGGTAAAACTGTAAGGTCAGAGACATTATTACAATGGAAACTGGAATTACCACCTTAAAATAACAACATACATTAATGCAAATTGTTAGTGCAGGCTGTGAGTGTTTTCTGTTTAAAACTAACAGAATTTTATGAGAAAGGAGCCACATCCTTCTTCATGTTGCTGCAGTGACACCTACAGGTGATGAGCAGAGCTGCATCAGAGTGGAGGAGACAGCCACTTGTCACAGGTCATAAAGGGTTCAAACCCTGTCTGCATCATATTACACAAGGGTGATGATTGTCTGGTGTCAAAAAGTACACAAATTAACAGTAAACTGCCTAACGGGAACATGTTACTAACTACATTTCTTGGCAATCAATTGAGGGAAAAGAGAAAAAAAACATAAAAGTTAAAATAAAGAGTTCAATTTGGCTTATGCACTGTGACTTAAAAGGCTTAAAACAAGACAAAGGATTAAATGAAAATAAAATATTCAAAGAACTAACTGGTGTGAGGTGGAAATAAACTGCTAAAGCATAAAAATAAAGTACAGGTACTAAATAATACCACATTCTTTTTCCTTCGACACATAAGACAAGGTGTAAACACACAGCAGCCTGCTTTGCTAGAGTAAATTCATCGGGCTGAATGGGAAACACTAACATAAAAATACAGCACTAACCTACATGATGGGCAGCCTACATTCACTCCGTTAAAACTTCAATCACGTACATCAGCTGGAAAATGAGAACACATGAGCGCTGAGGGTGAACAGATGAACCCCTTCCCCCTATCAGGGGGTCTGTGAATTTCTGCACCCCCCAGCCAACGTTCCCTTCCAACACGCAGCAGTAAAATAAAAATGTGCACCCCTGGACAACATCAGCTATGAAGAAAACTACCAAAAACCAATATTTAGCATGAAATGAGAACTACGAAGTACATCATTTCATAACATTATGTTCTACTTATTCTACAAAAGACTACATGGTGGTACTTGGTTGGAGGTGATGGATGGAAGGAGGTTGAGGGAGAGTATGTAGTGTTGCCTCTAACGCCTCCTCTCTGATAAGTCTCTGGTTTCATTTTCTCAGGGTCATTGCTGGGATCTGCTCAGTGGCTGGAACTAGGTCAAGTTGCTCTTAGCTGCTGGTCTGGTCTCAGTTTTATGTTCTCCAGTTGACACCTGGTAGAAAGCAGGGCTGAACTGGACTGGGTTTGATCCTCAAACAGGAAATGTGCACCTCCAAGTGACTGAGTGCTGTCACATGATTTGAAAGTTTTCCCTTAGTTTGACTACGATGCCATTTGAGCCCTGTTGCTTCAGTCTGTCACAGTCGTGGGTTCACCCAAAATATTGCTGCATTCATGTGCATGCTTTTTAATGAAAAACATAAATAACCTCACGTACATCAACATATGTATGCAGTCACCGAGAATACAGAGTTTGTTTTGTATCTTCAGTCAGGATTACTGTATCTTCAAAGTGCTTTATGATGAGATATGAGTTTATACAAATGAAACTGGCAGAAAATGATGCCTTCTGTGGAGCTGAGATTTACATGCATGCACT
The DNA here is from genome assembly GCA_006937955.1 of Pachypanchax playfairii. Classification (NCBI taxonomy): domain Eukaryota; kingdom Metazoa; phylum Chordata; class Actinopteri; order Cyprinodontiformes; family Aplocheilidae; genus Pachypanchax; species Pachypanchax playfairii. Next base: position 2,060,794 of record SSNP01000052.1, read on the forward strand.
GTTCCTATGCAGTGTGCACAATGGGATTAAAGAAATGGCTGGATGTTTTAGATTAGCATGCTTGTTCGTTGCCAATAAGAATCCCATTCTGATGCTTATGTAAAGCTACATCCATCCACAGTTAGAGCATCAGGACAAAAAGCAGGGAGTTCACGTGGCTTTAACTAAACAAAAAACATCCAACAGAACATTTAAAGCTTCCCATCAACACCTAAAATCAAGCTTAAGGAAAATATTCACATTTAGCCATTTCCCTTCGTTAGCATCCTTGTGCTAGGCTAAAACATCCTGGCTGTAACTTCATATGTGCGACACAATCGTCAAAGGGTACAAATCTTCTCAGTGAATTCATGAAATGACAGATAGGATTTTCAGATGTGGAGCTCTTCTTTCATCAAGCCAAAGCACAAACTGTTACTATGCAGCTTGTTGCTGTATTCCCATCTGATATGAATGCAGCAGAACTGACCGTAGGGGCATTGTTGCCATAGTGACAGATGAGGATGAAAAATGACACAGCACTGAGCAGCTATCTACTGGCTCTGACACAGGAAGAGGAAGTGGTTAAATGTTGCAGCGAGGAGCCTCCTTAGGAGTGAGTGTGGATAAGCTGGCTGATAAGCTGTCCACAGCAGGGACAAATTACAGGGAGTGGTCCAAAGGCTGCTGCCAAATCCAGGAACAGGAGATTCAGTTTATCTTGGTGTTGCAGTCAGTGAGAGCAGGAAGGCGGGTGTGTTTATTTAAACAAACATACTTGGATCACAGGACGCCCAACAAGGGCCTGGTTTGTTCTCAGGATTCTTTGAAACTTTACTTGGTGCAGGTAAAAGATGGAGAGGGGAGGAGTGGGGATGAGTGGAATGAAGAGATGAGGGAATAAGAATGGTGAGAGAGTGCAGGAAGTGAGAAAGGGTCTAATACTAGTGTCCAGGTGACGGCTCAGCTGTCCGCTCTCAGCTCAGTTCGTCCTCGGTGTTGTGCTGGTCCAGGAGTTTGACGTGTGTGAACGGAAAGTGGCCCCGCTTGCCTTTACATTCCCCCTCCCACTGGCCGTTCACGTTTATTTTGGTCACCGTCACCGTGTCACCCACCTGTGAGGGAGGGAGGGGAAAGGAGGTGTCAGAGTGTGAATACATACACAGCACAAACAAAAGCAGCAACTTGTACATATACATACACACACACACAAATCACAACAAACTGATGTCACGTAGAGCCGAAACTATTGATTGACCCGTTTACTGGCAGGAAAGTAATTAGTAATGAACTTCAATTCGGTTCAATTAAAACACTTTATTTAGATTGAGCCAGTTCATAACAAAAGTAATTTCAAGGCACTTTACAGAAACATCAAGTCCAATTTACATCAACAGTCCAGATCCAAAGATAGATTCATGAAAACATTTCAATTAAGTTTAAATAGTTACCAGCTTCAGTCAGTTATGAAACACCAATTAGTAAAAATGTTCCATTTAAAGAACCACCTGATTGGGTTGAATCATCAGTTCAACATAAACCTTCATCCTGAAAAACAACTGAAAACAGGAAGAAACCTCCGGCAGAACCAGAACCAGGATGAGTTCTGCCTGGACCCACTGGGGTCTGAGAGGACAGGAAAGAGACCCAGACAAACACAGATGGATTTGGGACAGTTGTTATTTAAATGGAAAGAGAAACAGAATCGAAGATAATGTAAATATTAATAATGAATACAAACACAGAGACAGCAGAGTGAAGAAACATGGTCAGTACATCCTACAGCAGTCTATAGCTTAAATAAAGCTTCAGTCTAAAGCAGGCATCTCCAACCCTGGTCCTCGAGAGCTACCGTCCAGAAGGTTTTAGATGTGTCCCTGCTCCAACACAGCTGAATCAATTAACTGAATTACCTCTTCAGCAAGCCATCAAGTTTAGCAAAGGCCTGCTAATGAGTCATTCATTTGATTCAGCTGTGTTGGAGCAGGGATGCATCTAAAACATTCTGGACAGTAGCTCTCGAGGACCAGGGTTGGAGATGCCTGGTCTAAAGGTTTGTATGAATCTTCCAGTTTTTAAAAAATCTTTTTTTGGGGGATGGGCTGGTGTCCCAAAGCCACGTTACTACAGCTGCCAATCAATTCACAATAGTTCTTCTGTTCTTTGTAAGGTGGCCATAAGGGTGACCTCATGTACAGTACATTTATTAATTATTCTGTGTATTTCAGAGAAACAACACTGTATAATAAAGTAAGCATTGAAGTATTGAGAGGCCGCCTTTAGAACATATGAAATGTGTCAAAAACATAGAAACCTGAAGGAGCAACAATCACACAGAGCAACCAAGACTAACAGGAAGTGATGCATCTTACTGGGAGAGCAGACATTTCTACTTAATTACATTGCAAAAAAAATCACCAAATTTCACCCCTAAATTAGGGAGGTTAGCTGCTTCTGTCCTTTTTCATAACCATGTACCCAAATCCCAGAGATAAGCTGCTTATTTTCAGACTACAAGGAAAAGCAGCACCTTCATTCTCTGAAGCTGAAACCAAAGTATAAGAGATCCCAAACAAACCCAGGAGCGAGGTAAAGGTGATTATTAGTTGCAGGCGTGCTGCTGCTGGGAGGAATCATGTGTGATTACACTTGACCTGAACTGGCGAGGAGTGGCGGCTCTTGCGTCAACAAACCTGAACAAACACGCAACATTGGACAGCTCCAAAGTTCAGGCCAACGACTCGACAGTTAACAGAGGATCAACCTGATCATTCATTTATTGTGTTGATGAAGCCACCTGTTACATTTCTATTAGGAACATCTGTCTCATGTTTTTATGCTTCTGACAGGATCTTTTAAATAAGAAGTGCTTTAAGAAGTTTCACCCAGGACATTTAAATAAACTGAAGAACTAAAACTACTTATTAATAAATAACTTGGAAGGGAATCATAAAAAAGTTATCTGAGGACCACAGAACAGTTTAAAACTAGTAAGAAAATTATAGGTCAAATTATTTTTTCCACTTTCTTAAAATTTAAACAAGCAACATGTCAAATCCACCCATCCATGTTCTATACCTGCTTGTTCCTGTTCGGGGTCAGGGGGGGGCTGGTGTTTATCTCTAGCAATCATTGGGTGAGAGGTGGCAGGGTTACACCTGGACAGGTCACCTGTCCATCACAGAGACATGAACAACACTCACACCTAAGACCAATTTACAATCACCAGTTACTGTCATGTGGTAGGAAATCTGGCAAAAACTACACATGAAGAAGACGCACACTCCACTCAGAAAGGACTAAGCTGGGAATCGAACCCAGGATCTTTTTTTACTGCGAGGCAACAGTGCTACTAGATGCCAAATAAGCTAGAAAACCAAGTCATTACAGCTAAAATGTAAATGTAATCCATATTTGGGTTTCACAATTTACCCAAGTCTAAACAGAAGTTGCCTGAATCGCTTCATGTTTTTTGAACTACATGAATTTCTCCAAGTTTTAAGGAAAATGTCCCACAGAAGGAGCAGGACTTAAAACCTGTACTGAGTCAGCTACTAGGGGGCAGCTCGTCTTGTCAGCTTCAACTTTCAGATTCCATTCTGATGTCTAAAAATATTTTAAAATATTTATTTACGATCAAATTCCAAACCAACTTTTGGTAAATAATATTTAACAAGCTCAAGGTCTTTATTTTACTATAGAGAAAGAGAAAATCAGACAGAAAATGGGATCATACAGCCGCAGGCCAGTTATCAGGACTAACCCCAAACCTCACCGCCAAAGTTATCAACCAAAATCACTGAGCAGCTCCACCTATGTGTCTTGCTTTGATCTTCAATCTAATCTCTCGAATCTAAATGACTAGAACAGTTTCTATATTTATCAGTGGATCCTACTGAACCGGACCAACATCATGGCCAAACATATTCCTCTAAATGAGTCAACACACGTGCAATATCACTACACAAGTTTAAATCTGCTGTCTGACACTTCCGGATGCGTTGAGCTCTTCACATTTCACCCACTAAAGAGATGAAGATATTCAAGATCAGATTATTTTGATTTACTTCTTTCTCAGAACTTGGTAGGAGAAATCTGAAAACAGAAGCAAAAGAAGAAGAAGGAAAAGAAGAAGTAGACATCAGGACCAAAAAAAAGATTTGAAGTTGATGTGTATTAACTGGTTTGACAGAAGAATCTGTAACACTCACTTAGTCCTAATTACACTCGGCTACACGATGGATTAACTCATCATTAACTCGATTCCAGCTGCTGCAACAGCTGGAAAAAATGTGGACGTAGACACTGTCAGAACAACTTCACTAGTTGATGAATACTGACAGTTTTTGCAGCTACCTCAGACATTCATCCCACTGACTTTTGTCTTTATGAAGGAAAACAAACCCTGGTTTAGCATCAGGTAGCCAGTTCAACTTAGTAGCTGCCAGACAACTTTACTGACAACTTTATTATCAGTATTAATCAACCTGTCTGCAGCTGTCAGCTGAATCAGACTGACAGCTACGTCTTTTCCCTTAAGGGCAGGAAGTTGCTCGTGTAAATGTATTTATTACACTTTTCTACAGTGATAAATTGGCCCTTCAAAAGGCTTTAAACACTGCCTACTAGGAAACTTAAGAAAATGAGAGAATATTTAGGTTTTCAATGGATTATAAATATTTAAAAACCCTTTATGACAAAACGTTTTGTGTTGTCACCCCAGTCTACAGAAAAATCAGCCAGTAATGTTCTTGTTTTTCTGCAGTTGTTTCTTTATGCTGTCTAAGTCTGCGGCTTGTGATGTGGATCTTCTATCTACATCTTTGACATTTTACTCACCAAAGGATTCAAATCTCTTGACATGCTCTTCATATAAATGAGATTCAGAAGAACTAAATGTTCCCTGGTAAAAGCAAGTGTGAAAAAGTATTTTTTAAATGTACATTAGACAAAACTAAGGAGATTGAAGCTGCAGCCTAAATATATTTGGGTTTTACACTCATCTAAAAGATTTAACTTAGAGCTTAGCAAAGTCTGGAATCAGAGCTCCAGTCCAACTTCAGATCATGTTGTGACCCCCAGCTGTTGAGTAGAATTCATTAAGACATGAAACAAATTGCATAATGGAGGCTGGGTTCAGTTGCTCAAGACGGATCTTCACAATCACTGGGGATTTTGAGACAAGGAAACATGGGTTAATTATTAAACTTTTCAGTGCCGACATGCTGAGTCATTAATGACTAGCCAGAGAGAAGGAAAGAGAGCTACATGTAGGTCAGAGGCAGAAGGATTGGTAGATACCACGTCATCAACTAGCCAACCAAGTCTTCAGTTATTTCACTGGGAGATGAGAAAAAGAAAAAATCTCCCAAACAACTCTCTGGAGATTTACTAGGACACATGAGGTCAAGTGGACTATCTGTTCTTGTATCTTTAGCAACACCATCCAGCAGCGAGACAGAGGGAGACATAAGCATATAAAGCCCGGTCTGCCTCCTCGTCCCACTCCCCACTCAGCTGGATTCCATGCTTCACAGAAACCAGAGGAAATGGTACTGTTCCCAAACACAAACTATTTCCTTCCCCCAATGACCTGCTCTGTGGGAGACCCGCTCTCACTTCCGGACAGTTAAACAGCGGAGCCACACACTGTAGTATAAAGTAAAGTTGTTAGATTTAAATGCCCAGTAAGTTTCTAAGTGCCTTTTTAGTGATTTATTAATAAGGATTGATTTGATATGATCATTCCGAGCAGATTTTAAACAGAGCAATCAATAAATGCACAAAATTATAACCTGACAAGATTATGCTGAGAACCAAGCTGGTAAACCTTTCAGACCATTTGTGTTTTTCCAAAAGCCTCGTCAAATACCGAGACAGGAAAAAACAACAAGTCAAAAACTGTGAACTAATCCAAGTAAACTTGAAGGACTTGAACTCACTTCCTTCTTACAAACTGTCCACAAGGAGGGAAAGAAAAGAACCAGAAACACTTGTATTTACCTCTAAGGCCAGGGCAGTCTTGTCATAGGCATTGGGCACCCTCTTCTGTATGGCCCTGGCATAGACGGGTCCATTCTGGAGATTTGGGAGAGGGGTGGGCTGGGCATACTGACTTGGGTCTCCTAACAGTGGCGCACCTGACTGAGCTGCAGAGCCATCAGAGTTCCCGTGCACCGCCATCCCACCCAGCGGTCCCCCAGGCATGCCGGGTCCCACCACTGAGTTTGGAGATGCTGGTCGGTACTTCTCCACATACGGCACTGGTATCATCCCTGTTCGGCCCTCAGAGTTCTGGGCATTCCACCACTGCTCCTCTGGCTTCTCCAGAACTCGAAGAACATCTCCCTTCCGAAATGGAAGATCCTCCTCATCGTTGCCAGGAAAATCAAAAAGAGCCCGGACATACTCATCCTCCAAGCGTGGTGGGGGGCCTCCGCCAGGGCCAGCGATCATGAAGGAGGGATGTTTAGACTTGTTGATTGGTTCTATCAAGGTGGTGGTATCCAAGTAGTGGATTTTATAGAACTCAAGCAGGGCGGGGAGAGCATCAAACTCCTGGTCACCAATGCGGAACCTTGGATGGGTCAGACCTGGTCCAATAACATGAGAAACAATGAAAACACATCTTTAATGTAATTAAGTTTATCTGACATGAGAGCAGGTCATTTATGGAATCAAGCATGAAGGTGGTGATTTTCAGGATGAATAGGAATAATTTCAGTTTCCTTATGTTACCATTTCCATAAAATGAAATGCTAAACATTTAAAAAGATTGAAGGACATACCACATTTAAATTACTACAACAAACTACATAAAACAATATTTAGTAATAAATTAATATCTAATAACTTTAAAAAACGAGCAGAGTGAAAAAGAGACAATACCAAAGAGTTTGCAACACTTTAAGTGATTCATTTCATTGCCGGACAGAGACTTATGAATCACTATGTTTCAAAGTATCTTTGAATGGGCTGAAATTATAACCATATTTTATCTTTATACTGGGGAGAAACATGTCTGAATATTCATATTCCTCTTTCTGAAGAGGAAAAATCCAGAGTGGCTCAAATGCGCCTCATTTTTTGGTGCAAGTCATGCAGGAACAGTCTCAGTAATCCCACCATCACGTCCCTCCACGCCCCCTCTGTGATCTTACCTGGGCCGGACTGTCGGTTGTTGCTGATGCTGTTAATTATGTAATGCGAGACTTTGGAGTTTTCTGACACCGACAGGACGTAGTCTCCAGGACTGGTGATGGAGTCCCGGACCAGAAACACGCCGTGCCGCTGTCCCTGCAGGAGAGAGACAGCCTCCTGCCTGCTCAAGCGACCCCAGTACCAACTCCCACGGTCCTCCGCGTCAAAATTTCCTGCCATGATAACCACTCCAAAGCCGAGGCTTCACCGGGCCTTCCCTTCTCTCCCTCCCGTGATCCACCAGCAGAGCCTTCAACTCATACAAAAAACTTTAGCGCCTGGAGCACGTTCAGTAAACACGCGACATCCGCAGCTGACGGTTTGCGCATCAATTCACCGATAAAAAGCTAAACCGCCTTCTAAGAATGACTCTGGTTTGGTTTGTGGTCCGACTTCAGCTCGATAAATAACTGAATTTGATTCAGAGAAAAAATTCCAGCCACAAACCAGGCTGCGATGACAACTAAGTTCAAAAACTGAAATGGCGGATACGTGAAAACAAAAAGGCCCCACTCACCGGATGTGACGTAAGAATTAAAAGCACCACGCAAACGGGTGTCAAGCTAAATCAGTCCGTACGTCAAACAACTTCCGCTTTCAAACAAAATTTAAATCTAGCACAAGTATTAAAGAAATGGTTCTAACGGTCACCGTGTTGCTTTTAAACTTTACACCTCTTTTATTTTTTTTTATTGAATTGAGTAAAAATGCGCCCTTTTTTCCCTCTAATAAATATTCAGTTTATATAAATACTTTATCAATTTGAATATTTCCTTTGTCAACGACCCAGCTAGGAAGTAGCAATATCTGTCATTTCCCACAAGATGTCAGTAAAAGTATATTAAAACTTTACTTGTTTTGGTTTGATTTGCTCTCTGATGTTTTGCCCTTTTTTAAAAATATACATAAAACGATTTTAACTGCAGTCATGAGGACAGAGTTCAGAAAGATCCTCTTGTCCTGAACAGAGGCTCTATCCATCCATTCATCCGTCCGTCCATCCATCCGTCCATCATCCATCTGTCCATCCATCCGTCCATCCATTAATCCGTCCGTCCGTCCATCCGTCCATTCATCCGTCCATCCGTCCATCCATCCATCCATCCATCCATCCATCCATCCATCCATCCATCCATCCATCCATCCGGACAGATTTTTACAGGTTTTTTAAATACTTTTTTCATGATTTAACACATTTTAAAAGTAAATAAACCTTACTGTTAGAATAAAACATATTTATTACTCCTTGATTATTAAATACAAAAGAATAAACAGAGCTATACAAGCACATTTTCATACAGTCATGTTTATTTTATAGAATATGTAGCTTTCAGTGTGGATCAACTTTTACATGTGACCATAAAACAACAGCCAGATTTTTTAGTTCTTCTTCTTATCATAGAATTTATTATTTAGATTTATGGCAAGACAGTGAAGTATAAGGTTTACAAATCATCTCAAACTAAAGAAATACCCCGAGCATTCGTTCAAAACAATCAGCTGGATAAAGAGGCAGAACTTGAGCTAGCATAAAAAATATTACAGAGGAATACTGTAGATTTAGGAACAGATACAGAGGAAATAATCATGGACAAAATATAAAATAAAAATCCAAGGCAGCAGCCACTTGTGCCTTCAGATTCCCTTTTTGTGTTTCTTTTCTCATTTTGCAATATCTCAGAAGAGTCCTTGAGTATGATGCACACATCTTTTCAGGTCATCCTCTTCCTGATAATCCAGGGCGAACACTGCGATCAGCTTACTGTAACATAAACCAGGACTTTTTATTCTGCCTTTGGTAATAAGCAGAGAAAACTTTACAAAGTACAACATACCTGCAGTCAGACTGTTATCAATCAAATATCTGGGTTTCTGACACACGAGTTGAGTGAGGATCAAAGGATCGCAGTTAAAAAACTGATATCAGCTGACGCGTCTAGTTTGTTCAGATTGTGATTTATGTGTCTGAATTTAAAAGCAGACATTAAAACATGCACATTTAATTCTGACTGAGTCTCGCAGTCAGCTGCAGAGTCTGACCTCAAACCACCAACTGTGTATGAAGCTCTCACTAAACCAAACCAGATGGTATAAAGACTTGACAGTGAAATGTAAGAACATTACAGTGACCATTACTTCATGTTTTAAAGGAGCTTGATTTGGTCTTTTTATAATTAAAGGGCTTATTGTGATCGATAATTTGATTTTGTGGACACAAGTGAATCCTAGCTTATAGTAAAGATGAATTAAAGGGATGTTCCTGTTTTAAGTGCAAAAGCAGTGTACTGTAACTCTGCTGGTATTCATGAGGTGAAAATCAGCAGTTTTCTCAATGGCGTGCTCGTGATTTACCTGGTGTCACCATTGACTATACTACTGCTGTACTGATGGACAGATATCAAAAAGGTTGAGTCAAAATAGACGAGTTAGGGCTCAAAGTGGGCCTGTAAGGCTTTATTGGACAGAGAGAAATATTTTTTCACTTTGGTAAAAAGTACTTGGTAGGTTCTGAATAATCTACTGGCTTTCAGCTTATGGCTTGTTTTACAGTGTTGGACAGTTTTCAGACCGTCCTCATTCATGTCTAGACTCAGTCTTTCTTAAACTGAGTCTTCTTAAAGCTTCTAAAGTTGTTTTGGATTATACGTTTTGGGATTTCCTGCTAATATGTAAACTTTTGCCCAAAATCTGAGACTCAGAACCCTCTATAATGGTGGTGTCCAGTACTCGTCCTATCCTGCATTTAGTTTTTCTCCCATTCCAACACATCTGATTTATGGGTTGAATCACCTGTTCAGCATGTCCTCGAGTTCTGCAGAAGCTTGTTGATCACCAATTGATTCAAATCAGATGTGTTAGAGCAGAGAAACATGTAAAACATGCAAGAAAGTGGCCCAGAGAACCAGGATTGGACACAACTGCTCTAAAAACTGTTTTAGTCTTCACTGATTTGTAACTTCTGCATCCAGCTTCATTTAGACCCTCAGACCCGTACAGACCATTCTGCAGAAGAATCACAGAATTATTCTGTCATCAATATGTTTGACAGTAAGAGTGATAATAATCTATTTTATTTATAGATAATGAAACAATGCTCAGATCCAATCCCTGACAAAATAAAGCAGATTTAGTTATTTGGGTTCTTTATGACTCAATTTGATCCATGATGATTTGTTTATTCCCCCATCTCTCCAAGGTATTTGGAACTTGATTACTCTGGTCTGTTCTTTTGGTCCCACACCTTCTATTATAGTTCTGAGCAGACAGATGGTGAAGCTGTAATCGGTGATCAACAGGAGAACGAGGGTGAAGTGTGAGGGATGCTGGAGGGGCTTTGCAGGCTGATGAAGTAAGTAGGAATCAAAGAACAGACACATTGTCACCAAATTAAGTAATCCTGACTTTGGCTAAAACTAAATGAGACTTTATAGGCTGCAAGAAGACCACTGTTCCACTATGCAAAATACTCAAGTCTGATGGAGCTGGTTCTGAAAAGGCTGAAACACTTGTTGAGACCAGTGAACACAGCTTATTATTTTGGAGATCATTAAAGTAATTGATTCTACAGAGATTGTCGGTGACTGTGGCTCTTCATCCTTCTTTTGATCATTTTCTGAACCTGCTTTGTTAGATTTCTGATTACAGGATACCTGAAATCAACAGATAAGATATATGTTACACTTTGGATGTGTCACCATTCCATCAGAGGGTAACCCAAACTTCATAAACTATAACTTATTATTACAACACAGTCAAACAGCACTGCATGTCTGATGCACAATATGGTTAAATGAAACTGTCTTGCTGTCCAACCTTTAATCTAACTAAAGAAATAGAGAAGATATGAGTTTCCTGATCAGAGATTTATTTCTAAACTACATAAAAAACTTCGGGTTATATTTTTGAACTCCCAACTAAAAAAAACTGCCTTTTTTTGCAGAGTTCTCCTTTTTTTCCTAAATCAGAGATTACAAAGTCCAAATTCTCAGTTGCACTTGAAAGCAGCATGCAACTTAAATTTAATTTAAAGGTCATATAACATGCAAAACCAACTTTTTGGAGCTTTTAACATGTTGTGATATTATTTACTTATTAACCCCCAGCGAGTGGTTTTTGGCTTCATTTATGCATTTCTCAGTAATCCTCCTGAATCCTGCACTCTAAGCAGCTGCTCCACTCTCTCCTGGAAAACAACTGACTGTAACATAGTGATGTAACAATGTTACACCAGGACCTGCCCGGCGTGTCCGTGCTGCCCCTGCAGATTAAACACACACATACTGAGCTGCCAGAGTCTGAAGCAAGATACTAAACACCACCGCTTGTAGTATTTGACTTTTTAAAAATGTCTCAGTGAAAATGGGCATTTAGCTGTGAGAGTTACAGAAATTTATTCACCATTTTATTCAGGCAGCTTGAGGGGCAGCACTCACGAGGAGGGGATTTGGGATTTTAGGTAAACCAGCCGGTTTATTTCCTGGTCTGAGAATAACTCGAGAGTATAAGTTATATTTCAGGACAAATGAGGACTATATAACACCAAAGGTCAGATTTTATCATATTGTCTATCCCAGATGTTGGAAGCTGTAAAATAGCAGGATACAGGACCTTTAAAGAGTTTGTAGCACTTCCCAGATCCTCTCTATAATCCATGTTAATAAATACACATATAATCTTAGGCCTTTTCAACAGATGTCAAATCTCTGACGACTTCCTGACATATGGAGTTGTTGCTACGCAGCGATGCTGCTGTGTTGTTTACTGTAACCAGGTATTATTGTGGGGAGCCAGCGATTCGTGTCTTTCTCATTTTTCATTCCACAGCTCTGCAGGTGAATAAGGCAAAGTTTGCATTTCTACATGTTAACTGCATTAGGGTGAAGCTTTGTTTTATACTTTTCCATTTTACTTTACGACTTCCCTCCTATGTTAATAAAATATTTCCACTTATCTATAGAAACAATTTAATAGTCCGGTTCATCAGCTCACGAATATCGTTATACCAGACCACAGTAATAACATCTAAAAATACAGTTTATTTGTTAAAGCTTGTCTGAATGAAAGCTATATACTACATTAGGATCTAATTTGTTTGTTTCCTACCTGAATGTGATCATAGCAGCAGGGCTATATATATAAACACAGCGTTGTAAGCATGTGACACACTCTTATGCACAGTACCACAGAGCGAAACATGACCTAGATAATGAGAAAAAGGCTACTAAATATTTAATATTTGCTTTTGGAGACATAGTAATGAGATTAGCAGATCTATCCTCTGTACACTGACACCACCCTGCTCTGCGTTTCCTGATAAATAAAAAGCCTTTTACTTCCCTCTCTTCTCAGTCGTCACACCTTTGCTGTGTCTGTTTCTTCCTCGTTGTTTCAGGTGATTAATTTTCCTTCCAGCTCGTCTCTCTTCCTCTAAAACACGAGTGCCTGTTCTAAAGACGCACGCTGACGGCTTAACTTTTGATTTCAACCATCCTCTGAACCTTCTGGCCTGCAGTCAGACTTTATGTGGAAGAAAGATTATTTTTATATTTCTGCTTTTAGTTTTTGAGAAAAATAAAAAAGGTTAAAAGGCTCTGACTATTTTCTATGTGCCTGTCTTTTTGCTTTGTTTTCTTTTTCTAGGTTGGTTTTATCTCTCAGGACACACAACAAACCCAGTGACTAGGCACATGTAGGTAGTAACAAGATTCAAACAAAGAACAACCTGATTAAAGAATAACATTCTGTACAGAAAAGCCTCTTGTGAAATGATAAATCTATTTATTCTGTGGATCCTCACTCACAGGCAGTCCAGATAAAAACATGTTCTGTTTGGGACTGGCCTGTCTCGTTACCCCTGGACTCAGCAGTCAGAACGTCTCTATCTGGAGACTGTGGTAGGTGGTTGGTCACTAGTCCGTGTTCGCTGGAGGGGGTATCGAGTGGTGATTACATGCAATGCTGCAGCCCACTCAGGTAACCACAGTCTCCTGTCGCCTCTGTCCACACGGACGAGACAAAACTAGAGAAACGGATGCAGATCAGAGAGAAACAATCAGGTTAAATGTTCTGATTGGTCGCTCAGGTCCTCCACTCTCATTGGTGCAGCTGCTCCACATGAGTGTTGTGACTGGCTGGAGCAGGACAGGTGGGATGAGCGGCTCTGTGTGTCATCGTCATCCACTGCCATCACTGCTCTTCTCCCTGGCTGCACCTCCCTCCTCCATGCCTCCTTTTCTTTGTCTTCCTCCTCTCCTTCTGAACCCCTCCTTCTCCTCCTCACCGCTCTTTTCTGCTCCTCTATCATCCACATGCTCTCCTCCTCCTCATCCTTTCCCTGCACCTCCCTGTCAAAGTCTAGCAGCTCCTCCATCATCTCCTCAATCTCCGTCTCTCCATCCAGCTCCTCCTCCACCTCAGACCGGAGCTCGCCCATGCTCTCAGTCTGGTTGGTATCATCCGTCTCCTCCTCTTCACCTAGACCCCTTGGCCTTTCAGGGGGGTCACTGGCCTGGCTCTCTCCAAACTCCAGGATGGTGGGCAGGTTGCCCTGCTTGGGGCATCGCTTCCTGAGACTGACCAGGAAAGGCTGAGGCAGAGAGAAGATGTCCACATTGTTCCCCAGGTCGATCCACGTCACACTTGGGAAGCTGTTCGGGTCCTGCAGATGAAAATATTCACTAGTTAACAATCACCACATCTCACCTTCGTTATATGTTAACATATTTTAGAGTCCAGTCTTTTTATCTCATAATATTATAAAGAATATTTTTATTTTTATTATTAAAACAGCTGAAATCTTGGTAAATTTTGGCAAGATATGCTTTGTGTTCATGCACGGCGCTAGGATTTTTTCTCTCCTGGTGCTAAAGGGGGACTTGACCTATATGTGGGGGTGCTAAGAAAATAATTTGTTTTTATGACTTTGGTTGGTTTTTATATAGAGTTAATCATTTTTTCAATACAAGCAGCTAAGATGCACAGCACTTTAAATGGGTTTGGCCAAAGAATATTAAACAAAATAACTAAGCCTGATACAAGGGATCACACAGCAACGGCAAAAATGTTTCAGTGCGCGGTGCGTAATTCAGCACCGGACAGTGACCATGAGATAACCAGACAATAGAATATGCAACAAACGTATTTATTCCATAGTGAATTAAAACAAACTATGTATTGCTTATATTGTGCCAATACATACAGAATGAGTACATGCGCAGTGGAAACATGCAAGCGGGGATTGAATTGGATGAGAACAGCTATTTAAAAGAAAAAAATAGGCTAATAAATTACTATAGTAGGAATAAATTATTTTTGTAATATAATTTCTTGAGGGGCTTAACTGGGGCTACACAGATTTTTGAAGGGGCTACAGCACCCCCTAGCCCCGGTGTAGCCGTGGCAGTTTGTGTTCTTGAAATTTTTGTGAAAACTGGAAAGGTGAAGGACAAAAGAACAAGTATGAGGTCTAAAAAAGTCCAACATGTGTTTAAGAAGCAAAGACCTGAGCGATGCATCATCCTGTAGTTAATCATCAGCTCATAAGAAGCCCCCTCGTTAGAGTTCAAACCCTGTTTTAATAGTCAAACTGTATTTTCCAAAGTCACATCAAAGTAAAAGACAACATCTTTACCTATTGATTTATTGACAAGCTGCTAGTAAAACGTGTTTTTGATGTCAGAAGTATTTTTATGTTTAAATGATACTTAACTAAGAAGAAGTTTAACAACTAAAAATCTGAAATGACACAAGAACTGCACAAAACACTAAAAAAATTCACTGTCTAGAAACAATCTAAGGAGAAAGACGCCTTTCTGACCTTTAAAGCGTCTGTGAGCTCCTTCAGAACGGCTCTAGTCAGCCTGTTTCCATTCAGTGCCAGAGTCTCCAAGTGCGGCAGAGCAGCCAGCGTGGGGAGGAGCTGAAGAAAAGCCTCATCTGTCAGCTCAGTGAAGCCCAGCTCCAAGCTGACCACGGTGGACGCATGACGCTGGAGGTGTGCACACAGACGCTCCATGTCCCGAGTTGTCAGAGGAATCCCAGAGAGATCAAGCGCTCCGCTGGACAGTGGTGCTGACAGCACAGCCTTCAGGCTACGGATAGAAACAAATACAGCAGATGTCTTTAATCATCAGAGTAATAAATTACTGTCCAACCTTTTTACTGATAACTTATTCTGTTCATGTACAAGCACATGATAATTGTTTCTGATCCCACATCTATTAAAACATTAGCCACCTGCACTAACACGGGCAAATTCACACTTTACAAACAAAATGTGTGGAAAATGCTTCAGATTCCATGTTTGCGTGTCACCAGCTGTGATTATGAATCACAGTAAACACTGTTACAGAACAAAGAATTCACTGCTTCATTGTTTTCTCTTTGATGTTTTCAGGTTTAAAATGACCCTCAGATGTTGCGCACTAACGCAGACCACAAGCCGGTAAGTCCTTCAGAACAGGATCCACTTCAGAACTGGATCCACTTCACAAACCTGAAGCAAAATATTCCTGGATCCAGAAAGTGACTGAGATCACTCCCCAAATATAAACAATCAAATCCTTCATATCCATTCACTCTTATCTTTTATAAACAAAAACCAAATAAATAACCTCCTTGGTGAAGCGAGTTGGGACAGAGAGAGAGAGACTCATAGCAATTCAGTTTATTTATTTTTATTCTAAAGTTCTGCACCTTGAAAAAGAGTTCTTGTTCTTGTCTTCTTAATATAATGATGAAATGTTTTTATGCATTTGAAGGTACATTATGAGTAATATTAGGTTTTATAACGGTGGATTTCTGCTTCGTACCTGTGGAGCATCAGTCTCTGACAGCTTGTTTTTACATAGAGGAACCATTCCTGATTATTAGCAGGAGGATATGAAACTCATTAACACTGTGAGGAACTGATGTGATATAAAGGAAGCACAGAGCACAACAAGAAGTTATTAGTTACTGGAGAAATGACTTGTTGAGTTGAGAATGACCTGCTATGGACTGGCGACGTGCGTATTCTGTTTGTCCAATGACTGAACGAACAGACAAGTTGCAGTTGTTTTTTACCTCCACCGGGACGTCGTGTTTTCACCAGGGTTCGTTAGTTTCACTGTTAACAAGATAACTCAAAAAGTTCTGGCTGGATGTTGAGGACATTTTCAGAAAAGGTCCAGAGATTAAGTGAGTAGATTTTGGGGGGATCTGGATCATCGTCAGGATCCAGGAATATTTCTTAAGGATTCTTCATCATTGTGAGATAGAAGCTGTTTTTAACATATCTGCATGTAACTCTACAATAAATGATACACATATACAGAGTGAGTTTCCAACAGGTTCTACCAAGGACTGATCTGGATCAAGGACTGATCTGGATCAAAGACTCATCTGGATCGAGGACTGATCTGGATCGAGGACTGATCTGGATCAAGGATTGATCTGGATCAAGGACTGATCTGGATCGAGGACTGATCTGGATCAAGGATTGATCTGGATCAAAGACTGATCTGGATCGAGGACTGATCTGGATCGAGGACTGATCTGGATCAAGGATTGATCTGGATCAAAGACTGATCTGGATCGAGGACTGATCTGGATCGAGGACTGATCTGGATCAAGGACTGATCTGGATCAAGGATTGATCTGGATCAAGGATTGATCTGGATCAAGGACTGATCTGGATCAAGGATTGATCTGGATCAAGGACTGATCTGGATCAAAGACTGATCTGGATCGAGGACTGATCTGGATCAAAGACTGATCTGGATCAAGGACTGATCTGGATCAAGGATTGATCTGGATCAAAGACTGATCTGGATCAAGGATTGATCTGGATCAAGGACTGATCTGGATCAAGGATTGATCTGGATCAAAGACTGATCTGGATCAAAGACTGATCTGGATCGATACAAAAATCCAGATACTTTGATCCAGAAACGACAAAAACAGGGAACCTTCAGATTTTTTATCACTACAAGAACAAATGATGTTCTAAACCTGCAACAAACACCAACAAACAGTCGAGACTCTGGAATCAGACGTGTGGAACAGATCAGATGTTCCTTCTTTAGATTTGGAGCTCGATTCAGAAGAAAACCACCAACAACTACTGAACTAATAATCAGATCAATGTTAATCTAGTTGCTGAATGTGTTAATGAATCTGATAATCTCGGTACAATAAAAGTGAGACTCTTATTTTTGGTGTAAATAACAATATGGAGGAAATGGAGGCGTTTGATGAGGTCTGTGCACTTTTACAGTTTAGTAATACATTTATGAGAAACTCAAAGCTGAAATAGAACGAAAACATCTAAAAGTCATTCAAGAAATATTTTCTGTTAAGAATGCAAAAACATAAAATTCCCAGATGCTTATTATCTATTCCAACTGCGACTAATGCAGAAATAATTTCATCGTCTCTCATGCGCCAAAATCAAATCAATGAGTTCAGTTCTAGTTAAGGAGCTGATGTCGGTTATATTCACCTTTATTACAGATCAACAACAAACATGCTTCATATTTCTGTGTATTATTCATCTTTCATGTTGTTCTTGTCCTCCCATCACCACCTTTTATTAAGTGTCTCTGTCTCTCTGTTACCTAAAATGAAAAAAAGTAAATTATATAACAGAATATATTAAACTTTCTTGTTGGAGAGTTAAACTGCTCTGACAAAGTAAAACACCCAGACTCATCATCTGGTTGGGACAGGACAAGGTTAAAGAAAAGGGCACAAGAAAACAACACATAAAGGTGAAACCTAATAGTTTGTAAAATCCAAATTTTGAAAAACCTGCTGAAATCCCCCCTGAAGTCAAACATTTTAGACTTGAATCTGATTTTATTTGATGTGATAAAATTTCCAGACCTCTGAGGTAACTCTAACTCATGAATCTGAGCTTCTGGAAAACAAGAAAATTAGAATATTAATTTAGGATCAACTCCTGATTAATAAATCTGCGTTCCCAGAGAATGTCCTTAGAGAGAATGTAAACTGTCACTCTGATCAAACCAAAGCTGTTCAGAGGTTTAATGTGAAACAGCTGATTTAACTATTATCAGCAGTTAACAGCTGAAAAATGTTATTTGACGTTGCACCAGAGGGACTTAAGAGGTCTGGGACAGAGCAGCCCAGAGCTGCTCTCTCTCTCTAGCTTCAAGTCCTTCATGTGTTATCAGTGAGGAGAAATGTCTCTCAATGGACTACATGTCCAGTTTTTCATGGTTCAGCAGTTCCTGTCACATCTTCCTGCCCTCCTCAGTTTAAAGCAATAAACACGACTTGTAGAGGGAAAATAAAAACAGATGAAATATGCTGAGAGAGCTCATGATGTTTTTTGGCATCAGACCAGAATCCCACGCTACAATAAGCTACACACACTCACATCCAACTGGAGTCATTCACCCCATCTGAACAACAACTAGGGAAAGGATGAAAAAGTTAGTCTCCTTTCTGAATCTAACTTTGGATTTTAATGCTGAGATTTAAAAATTGACGTCTAAAGTCAGAGACGTGCTGTCAGCTTCACCCGTCATCATGATTATACAAAATAAATATGAATATATGTCACTGATTCACATTGTAAACGTATTTCCTGTATGACTATTCATTTAAAACATTTCAAAGTACAAATCACTGAATTTGCAGTTTTGGTGACCAACTAGCAGCGACGAGCCTCACATCACCTCTGAGTGTATAATCCCATGTGTGGCTTGTCCCTGTTTCTGTTTCTCATCATGCCATTAATATAAAACTTGGTTTTACACCACGACTTTTACAATATGTGTAATAACTTTAATGTAAGTGTGTGCCATTATTATTCTAGCTGACTGAAAATAAATTGCAGGGAAAAGTCATAAGGTGAGGCAGACACCACTCTGCCTCACCACTAGGGGGTGCACTTGAGCTAGCAGGTGCCAACATCTTTCTACAGAGAGCACAGAATATGTTCACAGGTAAAAAAGCTGCAGCAGTTTGACACTTTAAAAACTAAAATAAAATAAGGAGTTATTTATAACCAAGTAACAGTTTTTCATGAAGGAGAGGAGCATTATATATATAGAAATAAGGGTAAGAAAACAAATAGGTTACAGTTTTTC
>SSNP01000052.1:2080075-2131128 GCA_006937955.1 Pachypanchax playfairii
CAAAAAATTGTATTTGACAAAGAAAAAGTTTAAAAAAAATCTAGTACTTAAAAACTAGATTTTTAATTTAAGTAAATTATTCACCTTATTCCTGTTTTCGTCTTGACATGTATTAAAAAAATCAGTTAAAGTTCCAGAATTTAAAGTTTTAAAAACAACTAGAAATTTAACTGAAGGTCAGAATTGAAATTGTTGAATGAGTCAATATTTTATTTACAGAGGTCGACGCTTATATGCACAAAACCGCTGGGCACCGAGATCGTGCATATAACCGTCGACCTCTGTATTTATAATGAGAATTAATTGTTTAGAACCCATGAAGGTGCAGAGCCGATTAGTTTTATCTGACGTCTCTTGTTGCTACAAAAAGTTCTTTCTGTGTATTTGTTTGTGTTTATGTGAGTGAGAGAGGAATGCTAATGAGATACAGAGTTGAACCCAAGACCTCTTTGCAACAAGGCAACGGTGCAAACAACTGCACAGGTCCTCATTAACTGACATGAACGGAGTTTATTTTAAATTATTACCTTTTTTATTCATCTGGATCTGATTCAGTTTAATTGATGCTGCACAAAACAACAACAGAAGCCACGTACGGGAACATTAAAGGAAAATTTACAGACTCAATTCAAATTCAGGTAAAAACGACCAAATTCCATCAAAATACATTTACAATTTGAGCAGAAAATCTTTCAGGAACCAGACAGACTTAACGTTGTCATGCAGATAGTCTCAAACCCACTGAGGCTTAAATTATCACTCTGACATTTTAATATCGTGTGTGTCATGAGCTTCTCCTCTCCTCCTACCCAGAGTGTAGAAAGATAGAAGGAAGCTGCTGTTATCTGGATTTCATGTTACTTCTTAAAATTTGCTTTTGTCATGACTCAGTTAATTAGCATCACTGCAGAGTCTTTTTCAACCCAACTCCTGCAAAATCTTCTGTTTCTCTTTGACTGAGTCTTTTTCATACTATCTGTCCAATGCTTACTGTTCAGTAACAGGTGAGACACAAAATCATTGACTTCTATCAGTTTGGAAAGGGTTAAAAAACCCATTCTAAAGCTTTGGTGACTCCAGTGAACCACATCGCGAGCCATTATCCACAAACAGAGAAAACATGAAACAGAAGTGAACCTTCACACGTGTGGCTGGCCTACAAAAGTTTTTCCAGAAGCAAATCCGCGACTCATTCAGGAGGTCACATAAAACCCAAAACAACATCTAAAGCACTGCATGCCTCCCTTGCCTCAGGTAAGGTCATGATTCAACAGTAATTAATGGGAAAATCAAAATAAAACAAAAGCATGCCTCACATCAGCCCAAAAGCATCTTCATGATCCTAAAGACAATAAGGGTCTTTTTTAAATGGGAGAATCCTGTAATACCTGGTTTAACCCTTGTCTAATGGTGCGTTCACACCAACCGCTCTGTCAACATCAGGCAACCTTCATAATGCGTCAAGTTTGACGTTTGAAAGTTGAAGCTTGTAACGCCTGACCGTTAAAAAGAGCGCGAAGGCGGGGCTTCCTTTGTAATCGGATGTTCTGAGCTATGGCGGATCATATAGAGAGAGTGGCTTGGCTTTATTTACTCCGTTTGTGGATACACCCCATTCTTCAGATGCGTTCTGAGTTTGAGGAGTTAAACCATTTGCTCCAGGAGCTACATATGGATGAGGTTTGCTTCCAGAGCTACTTCCGTCCTGTTTGAAGACTTCCTGCTTCATTCAGGTACGTCACTACGATGAGACACTCTGATTGGTTGACATGCCGCTTCAAGAGCGTCAAAAGTTCAGCTACCTGAACTTCTGCGTTGCTCGCGTTTCAAGCATCAACGCCTGAAACGCTTGAAAAGTTGACGCTGCTAACGCTCACAAAGCGACGCAAAGACTCTGACGTTGGTCTGACGGACTCCACCGTAGACTTTACATGTAAACTTGATGCTTCGAACGTTGACGGTTGGGCCGGTGTGAACGCACCATAACTCAAACCCATTTCAGAAAGAAAACATCATACTGCCAGTCAAACATGGTGGCGGTAGTATGATGGTCTGCAACTGCTTTGCGGGTTTAGGACCTGAACGAATTATTATAATTGATGGAATCATCAATTCTGATTTTAACCAGCAAATCCTGAAGAAAAATGTTCAGCCATCATTTCATGACTTTAAGCTTAAATGCACTTGGGTAAAACAATAGGATAATGATGCAAAGCATGCCAGCAAGTCCACCTGTGAATAGCTCAACCGCTCCCCCACTGCTTCAGAATCTGGATCATTTAAATACAACAAAACAGTAACAAAACTAAATCTGATTTAGTTGTAAAATATCCATCCAGTTGTCTTTGAATTGTAATTTCAAGCCTTTTGTTGCTTCTGTTCCACTTATTTAAAGATGAGTTACAGCAATCAAATTTAAAAAGAGCCCCTGTATTCTCTGAAATGGTAAAATATCTCAGTTTCAACATCTGGTATGTTATGATTTACTGCTAATAAAATATTGGTTTATGAGATTTGCAAACTATCCTATACATGAAGGTTTACAGTTATGGCACAGAGGGTGTGAGCTGTTCGGTTTGTGTCTGCTGACTTCACTGACTCTACTGTAATTATCTTTATCAAAGCATCATCTGACTTCAGGAACCATTTCTATGCAGAGGCACATTTAAACCAATCACTACTGTATCTCATTACACTGATCATTAGACCAATTTCGACCAGAAAAGAAGTGAAAGGAAATCAGATGCTGAAACAGGTATATACAAGATATTGCTCCAAAAGCAGGACTTTGTTTGGACACCTGTGTTGCTACACATCATTACATGCATGGGGGCTTTCCAGTGCATTACCTACTGCTGGTTAGCTAAGTTTGACTTGTTAGATGTCAGTCATTGATTCGGGCTCTTACACTGAATTTATTGATCCACAACTGGTAACCAAGTTAAAGATCAATGTCACAGAGTTAAAAGAGCCAATGATGGTCATCTCTTCTTACATAAGGCTACTTCTGTCACAGGAACCTGTCACTTTGGTGACAGGGAGCAATCACAAAGAACAAATTCAACTTTTAGTCGTGAACTTATGGGATTTACCTCTGATCTTCAATTTTCCATGGCTTCAGAAACATGATCTCTAGACTGACAGGGCAATGGGGAAGGTCCAGAGCTTGTGTTTCCTGTCTGTCATCAGCTTAAAATTGATGAATCAAACATTGTCTGAATCTGAGAACACTTATCCTCATTTATCTCAATACATTCTTAAAGACTTTATGACTGCGCCATTGATCGCTTACCTGATACAGTTCCTCTTTGTTTGCTCCAGAAGGGGAAGCTAAAGTATATCAATGAGGCTCTGAAAGTGGGTCTTATTTTGCCTTCTTCTCCTGCAGGTGCAGAAGTCCTTTCTCAGGAAGAAGGACAGTTCTCTCGATTGAATGCCCTTTATTGTCATTATACAACGTACAACGAGATTGGAGAGCTTCTCCTTCTTCAGTGCAAACAGTAATAAGAAAAAAAACACAATTGCCAATATGTACAAAGAATAAAATGCAAAATTGCCAATATGTACAAAAACACAATAAAGATATAAATAGTAAAAAAGAACAAGAAATAAAAATAGACATAAAAATATATTGCACAGATAAAAATATATTGCACATCTGCTCTCCAGACCTGTGTTGATTAACAAGGCTTCAGTGAAATAACTGGACCCTGCCAAAGTGGTCACTGTCCATGACTGACCCAAACCCCAACATGGCAACCAATTGCAAAGATTCGTGGGGGTTGTAATTTCTACAAAGGCTTCATCCACAATTACAGTTCAGTGCTGGCACCACCTCAAAGAACCCAAATATCCAAGCTTACCAAGTTTTTTCACATATCAAGGATCAGTTTACCACTGCTACAATATTTCAGTCTCCAGACCCTTATAATCAGGCTGGTGCCTCTGATACTGGAGTGGGAGCTGTCCTCTCTCAGCATAACTCCACTAATTTCAAGCTTTACCTTAGCATATTAATACCATAAATACTTTATCCCGTGGGACAGAATTAGGATATCAGCAGCTGTGAACACCTCTTGTAGTGAAACTAGCTCTAGAATAGTAGAGGAACCAACTAGAAGAACCAGAACATCCATTTCAGGTTTGGAAAGATAATGAGAAGCTAAGAAAACCAATCAAAACCCATCAGACCGGGAGGACATTGTTTTTTGGGCAGTTTAAGTTTGTTTTATCTTACAGACTCTAAGAACGCCAAGCAGGATGTCCTGTTATGGATCCATTCCAAGAGTAAATAAGTAGTAAGTATCCAAGTCACTCATCTGCCACTTTATTTATGTCAGGCTGGTCATTTGTTTGTCCTGAAAAAAGTCATGGCCATCCTGACGGATGTCAAGGAATATGTGACTGCTTGTTCGATCTACTCTCAAATAAAGATTTCACAGCGACCACCACATGGTTTCTTATGAACATTGAATATCACACCTTGCCATGGATTTCACTGGTTTGACTGTTTCTCATGGATTTCTGATCATCCTAACCCCTCATTTCCACCGAATGTGCAACTACGAGGAGATAGTTCCCAGTGGGTGTGAAGTAGTGCACATGAGATGCGTCCCAGAGGCGTAGTGTCACAAGCATTACATTGCAGTTCTATCTTTCACATGGTACGCTTCTAAAACGCGTCAAATTCAGCAGCTCAATTTGGACCAGACATGAAATCAGGCATTCATGAAATGTAAAATACTCTGAAGTTTCAAAATAAAAGAATACGTGCAGATTTCCATTTGCGAGACTACGAAAAAATAAAGTACCTGTGACGGGTTTAGAGGCCATAGGTGGTGTGAAAACATACCTTCAGGGTATGTGGCGGGTTTATTGAGGAGAAGGTACTGTCACATGTTCAGTCTGATCAGGTCTTTGCACTTTTGCAACACAGTAGGGCTCAATGGGTGATACCATGAAACACAGCCACCTGAGATCACCATTTGGAACTAAACACGAGTCACAAACAGGTGACACTGTTGCACTGTGGAGCAGGAATGGAGATTTAAATGGCAAATCATAAGTCCTACTTTATCTGGTTTGAAAGTGCTCATATATTCAAATGGAGTGATATCTCTATACAGCAGCAGGTTTGATAACATATTAAAACAGAAAAGGCTCAATTTAAATTATTTAATTTTATATTCGTGCACCGAATATTACTAAAAAAAGGATTACTGTTCTAAACCCGTATGTTTACCACACCAGTGGGCAGTCCACTGCTTTTGCAAAAGCAAAGTGACTTTGAAACAGATGATTTATCTGGACATCTGTGCACAAAATAAAACTTCAGTTTATTCTAAGATGCAGATCATTAAAATCAATCAAAAGTAAAACCCTCATGAATGGGCTCAAATCTTTTTATGTGTCCTGCTCTCACACATTGCAAGCAACTTTGTTCAATTTTTAGAAACTGCAAAATAGGTAGTTGATCTGTTCCATTGTTCTTGTCTTTATGTTCTAAAGCCAGCAACAGTGTCTGGGTTACTATGCTGCTTAGTGTGAACAGACAGAGGTGAATGATTTGGCACCTTGAATAAAGAGCATAGAGAGTGACTCACAGGATGACTCAGGCCAAAGAGAAAAGACACTCGAATTCAATAAGAGAAAAGAAAATGAATCCAAGTGATTTAAGAGAGAGAATTTTAGCATGTATTTCCTTCTGATTGTAAGTTAAAGTCTACAAAAAAATTCAAAAGTGAAGTAACAGGTCCCATTCTCATAAACATGGATATGAGCAGCTGAAATGTGAAGATTTTTTGGGGATTTCTGCCTTTGTTAAACATCACAGATAGTTTCAAATGATTTCATCTTTTTGTTTAAGTCATCTGAGAACATAGCTAATGAATTATTCTGTAATAGTTTTACATGACATCATAAACTGCAGGACAAATTATACTCATAATTTTTCCTTAAACTCTCACTGGATACAACTGGGTTTCAAATACTGTATGTTCATAGTATTACTGTAACAAAACAGATACATAGTTTTTATGTTTAACAAAAAATGTCATATTTTCTATCTTTACTGTGACTTTGTGAATTTATATTTACCAGTTTTGATAAATCAAATTCCACAAAATTATCAAAAACAATGTCCAAACCTGCTGGATGCAGTTGGTATTTGATCTTTAATGTTACAATTAACCTTTTTACGTAGGAATTATTATATTGTCATTGAAGACCTTTTTCTAGGGTGTTTTGTTTGTCTTTAACCCTAAAAATATAATTGTTTTTTTCATTTTCACTTAATTTCTTAATGAGGCAATTTCATACAAATTTCAGGACTTTGTGGTTATTTCTTAAGTATTTACCTGTAATATGAAACATTTTATATATAAAAAACTTCAGGAAACACTGATTAACAGACCTTTCAATCTGTCTGCATTAAAATTCGGCTGGTTCCGGCTCCTTCCATCAGGCCTCGAGCAGCAGCTCGTTCATATTCATTGTTCAAATTTGCTGGACTCTGATCTGCTAACAAACTAGCCTATGAGAACAAGGTATACTGTTTCCTGCCCCGCTGCACATGGCAACATCAGACGTCGTGTCTTCCTGTTTGCTACATCTTATGCTAACGGCTTTTAGCCAGCAGCATGCTAGGCGTGGTTTCAACTGCGCGAGCTGCCGAATACTAACGAACAAAGGAGTTGTGATGAAACAGATACAGGCCGTTCGAACTCGGGAGAACTCGGTTTTTATCACCACCTGCGTAGTTTGAGAGATTAAAACTGAAAGAGAAGTTGTTGACCTGTTTTCACCCACTATGAAGGTAAGAACACCTGTAGAGCTAAAATATTCAACAGAAACCTCAGAAAAACTGTTTTTAATGGAAGGGACTCTTTAAACTTAAATCAAACAGTCATGTGATCTGACATCTGTTTGCTGCTGCTTCCCTGCAATTTGAGTCCACCATGCAACAGCCATGCCAGTGTGTCCTTGTCATGACAAATCCAGCATGCAGAGCCTAAAGAAACAAATGTTTCCTTCAGGAGAACATTTTCTTAAATGTTCTAGATTAATAAGTCTATAAATTCTTGCTGTAAACATTTTTTATGGCATTGCCATACTTGAATCAACAACTGTAACAAAAATAGATGATTGAGTGGGAAAGAATACAAGATGACAAATCAATGGTCTCCTGCAGGCGGGAAAATGGGTCATACAGCAGTAATAATGTATTTTCGATAATTCTCTGTCTGACAAGAGCTTCATAAATGTTAATAAAGTTTTAGAATATCAATAGTTTGCTAGCTGTTGCATACTGTGTGTTAGTAAAAAAACAAATCTTAATCTACACCATCCTTCCTCTCTCACAGACCAAGAGCACCCTCTCAGTTTGGTTATGCCTGCATGTGGTGAACTAGACGAGGGAAAAGAAGAAGCCACAAAGGGCAAAAAGACACGAACAAACTGAGTCAACACTCAACTCGTCTCTGCTGGGAGTCAGAGCACAGGTGGGAGGCAGCCAATAAATCTGTGGGTGAGGCAGCTACAGGAAGCAGGCAGACACACAGACAGATGGAGGAGAGCAAGAAGAGCCACAAGGTGTTGGACTGTCTGTCATAAACAGCCCCACGTGCGCGCCTGTGTGTTCATGTAACAGTGAGCTGTGAGTTTCCATGGCGAACAATGTCATGCAAGACCTCATTATTTCCTTGCCAACATCACGAGGGCTAAATGAGCCATTTGGACAAAATACACAGATGCACGACCTTCAAGCAAAACACAGACAGACAAACAGAGAAATACAAACAGATAAACAGAGTCATGACTGAACGTCGAGCAGACAGTTAGTTTACATGCTGGTTACTAAGTGGGAGAACTGGACGTGGAGGTTATTCTATATTCAAAAAAAAAAAAAAACTACTACAACGTTGAATTTCCCTTCTGGGATAAATAAAGTATTTTTCATTTCATTTTCATTTCATTTTCATTTCATTTCATTTCATTTCATTTCATTCATTTCATTTCATTATTCAGCTGCTGTAAATTCACTGCAAACAATGTGAGCACTCGGCTTATTGTTTCATTTACTTTTTTAATCTCTGCAGATTTTGTAAAAGGAAACTATAAAATACACGAATCAGCAATAAGAAAACAAGCAAAATCCCTGAACAAGATCAGTTCATTAGGTCGTTTTCCTGTTCTTCTCTTTAAACAGGGTCCATCAAATATTAGCATCTCATTGCTGTGTCCTATAAACATGACATGTTCCCTCTTACATCAGGCCTGTTCAACAGAAATTATATCTACTATTTACGACTCATTCATAAAACATAATGATAACTCAATGAATAATTCAAATTGAACCCAGTGTGCTTGTATCCTCCTTTTTCTTTCCATTTGACAACAAAAATCAGCTCGATATGGAGATATACATTTAACCTCTTCCACCATATTTGTTTGTAATGATGTTTTAAGGATCTCAAAGAGAAGAACAACCATGTTGGTCAGGTCAACCTGGTTAGAACTGAAGAAATCTCTTGGATGAGAGACGGAACGTTTTCAAGAAGAAAAAAAAAGAAGTCCAGTTGCTTTTTGAAAAACAAACAATATAACAACAAACAATTGATATTAATTGTTACTTTGTCCTGAACCTGACGCGGAACCAGCCGGCGGCTGTTTCTCCTGCTGTGACATGGTAGAGCGGCGAACACTCCCAGCAGTGGTGTGCTGCGGTAATATGTCTCAGTTTATTAGGAGCACAGAACCCAAATAAATGCAGAAGTCCGTATGGCTGGAGAGACTGTCCAATCATTCCTTCTGGGTCGAACCATTTGATTGGTTGATGTTTTTAGACAAATACTTAATAATTTTTTATTTTAATTAATTTTTTCATTTTTTTTTTATCTTCACAACATAATTTCCTCCATGCTGTGTTAAAACATTTTAATGTGCATAAAAAAAATATTTTAAGCTAATTTGTTATGCAAATGAAGTATAGCAGCTTTAATTCAAACAGATTTCATTACAATCTCTTTCATCCAGTCTAGCATAATTACTTACATTTTAAACAAAATCAAATTAGCATATGAATATATTTTTTCATAACAATTTGTTTTTTTTTTAGTTTCAGGCAATAATTTATTTAAGCTGGGTTAAAAAATGCATGAAACAAGGACCACTGAATTCACTGAGTAACGAAGGCAGTTTGCTGCTGGAAGGATTCCTGTGCGAGTGAATTAAACTACCCACAAACATGACTCAAACGTGACTCAGATGAGATGTAAATTCACTAACAAAACAATAATAACTTGGTACAGACAGCAAAGGAAGACAGCAGGAAGAACAAAAACATTATTTATTCTTTCAAAGGACTCTGGTAGGGGAGAAAATAACAGCTCAGAAATGTTTTTGTGTTTGTTAGAAAGAGTTAATGGTTCCATCCAAAAGAATTATCTGCAGTCAAAAACTCTGCAGATGCTTTAAAACTCAGATTAAATGAGGTTTGTTCTTCCTCTGGTTAGTCTGACTTCCTGACGACTGCAAAACTTCCCTGAATACATTTTATTCACCAGAGCTGAATCACTTAAGATAATTACTCAACTTATTTTGGGCAATATTTCATTTAAATTAAAGTGAGTCACTGCTTTGACAGCAATTTCTGCAGCTCATTTTTATAGACTGAGAAGTAACTGACACACACTCCCAAACACACTGCAGGGGTCTCATCTCAGGGCCTGTACTGAATTGTTATTTCTCGATAGCTACACTCCTGCACTGGAGTACAAACTGTTTCAGAGAGGAGGTGACACCTGTTGTTTTTGTTAAAATCAGAGGAGGAGAGATTTTCATTTCCTATTGATCGCCCTCTCTCACAGCAGTAGGAGTCTATTCTCCAAATGTGTCCTGCAACAAAATCATTTTTCCGCCATCTGCTGCCACCAGGAGGCATTTTACAGCACGTCTTAGTGTTTATGAGCTGGATTTTGATTGTGCTGCACCACAGAGGGATCAGGTCCACAGCCACTCGTGTTTTCACCTCGAAAACTGGGCAAATTCACAAAATATCACAAGTGGTTCAAACGTGTAAAGAAACAGATACTGTATGTCATGTTTTATTTCCAGTGAGAAGGTTAGGTCAATTTCTTGTGCTGTATCACTCTGCAGCAGCATTCAGTCATGCAGGAGGTTCTGTTGGACTGAGATCTTTGTTTAAAGAGGCCGTTTAATATAAATTTCAGGACTTTGTGGTTATTTCTTAAGTATTAACCAGTAATATGAAACATTTTATCTCTAAAAAACACCAGGAAACACTGATAAACAGACCTTTCAATCTGTCTGCATTAAAATTCGGGTGGTTCCGGCTCCTTCCGTCAGGCCTCGAGCAGCAGCTCGTTCATATTCATTATTCGAATTTGCTGGACTCTGATTGGCTAACAAACTAGCCTATGAGAGCAAGGTATACTGTTTCCTGCCCCGCTGCGCATGGCAACGTCAGGCGTCGTGTCTTCTTGTTTGCTACGTCTTATGCTAACAGTTTTTAGCCAGCAGCATGCTAGGCGTGGTTTCAACTGCAGGAGCTGATGAATACTAACAAACAAAGGAGTTGTGATGAAACAGATACAGGCCGTTGGAACATTATCACCACCTGCGTAGTTTGAGAGATTAAAACTGAAAGAGAAGTTGTTGATCTGTTTTCACCCACTATGAAGGTAAGAACACCTGTGGAGCTAAAATATTCAACAGAAACCTCAGAAAAACTGTTTTAATGGAAGGGCCTCTTTAATATATCTTCTCTTAGTTTCCTGCTGAACTTTGATTCCTAAAAAACACTTTGATTAATGGAAACATGACATCAGAACTAAGGACCCTTCACATAGAATGATGACCCACCCAGAACATGGATGGTCTTTGCAGGGTATTGAGTACACAGCTCTTCTTTATGAGGGAAACTGGTACCAGTGTCCATGATGTAGGGCCTGCAAACACCGGCATGACACACCAGTACTGGTCTTTTGCTAAGGCCCAAATGCTAGTATTGTGTTAGCTTTACATGTAGCTGCATCCCGACACTGTAAGCTGAGCCTGTGCAGGTGTGGTTGTAGGTGGATGCTAATAATGTGGTGGGGAAACAGGTGAGTTTCTCAGGGATACTGAAAACCTTCTTGGAGAGAAGCATCATGATTGCCTTCTACACGAGATTCTCCAAATTTGCATTCAGCCACATTTTAATAAGTCTTGTAGCTCGAGAGCCTGGCAGGGCTGCTTCCATGTGTGAATGGAGCATAATCATCAGAGGTCAAACATAATATTAAACAATATTTCACTTTGAAACAGTTTTAAGTCTAAATATTATTTACTAGATCTGAGCAGTAGAAACATCTGCAGTAGCTGATTTTGTTGGCTGATTTGCATATTGTGCAACTCTGCTGTACATAAATTACATTTGGTCAGGCTCTCCACTTTCATTTGGCTGCAGCCTCTAAAAATGAGCTTTCTACATTATGAAGGTATGAAGTTAGAGAGGACTGGATTTACAATCCCAGCTGAAACTAGGAGCTTTGACTGGGAGTCAAAGTCACACTGAACTCAATCTAAAAGCACAAATCAGAATTCAATTAATATCAGCTGAGAAAAGGAAGGAAGATGACCATAAAAGAGACGAGAAAAGGAACCGAGACACAGTGAGGCGACACATAAACAACCTATTTAACCTCCAACTGTGTCGATGAGACAGAAAATAAAGAGACGCAGACGTTAGCAGATTTTTCCATGGCATCCAAGGAGGCAACAGATGATGACACACTGGTGACATACTGAGATGTTAACAAAAACAGACACACACGTACACACCAGGCCTGAGGTTTCCTCTTGAGCAGTCCCTGTCTCCTCCACTGAGAGTGGGGGCTGAGATGATAGGTCAGCTGACGACAAACCTTCTCCATCGCTCCAAGAGAGTCTCCTTCCTGTTGGAGAGGAGTACAAAACAATCAGGTGGAGGTCTTCACCTGCACTGTAACACAAGAGAGCAACTGGTTATTTGTACCATTATTTCTCTCTAAATAATTTGTTTTTCACAAACGTATCATGTTTGTAATACTAATTAGTTATGTAATCATAGTGATCATCACACCTACGGAGAAACAACACATCACCAGTGAGCAAACTGAGAGATAACATACAGATCACGTTGTCCCAAAAATACCTGAAACTCATCTCTGAGATTTTTTCTTTGTATTATACAGGAATAGTTGTAATAAAATAAAAGTCTTGGAAGTTCTTGTATCATGCATAAACAACTTTTTGGAGCTTTTAACCATATTGTGATGCTATTTCCTTATTCCTAATTGCTTCAAACTCCAGGCCTCGAGGGTCACTGTCCTGCATGTTTTACATGTTTCCCTGTTTCTACACACCTGATTCAAATCTTCTGCATTTCAACAAATCCTGCAGAAGCTTGTTAATGATCCATTCATCTGAATCAGGTGTGTAGAAGCAGAGAAACCTGTAGGATAGTGGCCCTCGAGGCCTGGAGTTTGACACCTGTGGCTTAAACCTTCAGAGAACTGTGTTCTCTTTAATATTCTGACCTCAGCAGGTTTTGGTTGATTATACACACGAACTCCAGAAAGATCCAGCATCAACTCTGATCTTAAAAAAGAATCCAAAAGCACAATATCTTGTTCGCAGCATGTCATGAGGGGGTGGGATTCATCATGAAGGGGACAGGTTGGACTACCATAATCATCACCTTCATGAATGTGGATCAGAGGTAGAGCTTTTTCCAATCAGATAATCAGCAGTTTGATCCCTGATACTGCAATGTGCTAAAGATTTCCTTGCACAGGACACTTCAGCCTCCCCACTCAGCTTCTTGTGCTTACTGGTGCATGAATAATAGTGAAAAGTGCAGCAAATGTAGAGGGCAAATGCACAAGAGAAGACATTGTCTTCGCTCGAATGGATGAATAAAAAATCATTATAAAGCTCAATGTAAAAGCCGTTCAAGGTCAGAAAGGTGTGAACCAGCTGTGAACCACTTCATCATCACATGCACATAAATCATCAGAATAATGACGGTATTCCAGCTGGTCGTTACTGTTTTCACACAGATTTCCCGTATCTGTGTGTGAGCTGCTGTCAGAGAGCAGAAACAACATGGTGACGGACCCGGACAAGAGGACCAGAACAGGCAGACTCCACCACTCAGACTCTTAAGGGCCTGTTATATAGCTGGACTAAAATAGCTGCTATGCAACTCCTCCTGGATTCCTTGTCTGAAAATGGATATTAATTATACTCCCTGAAGGTGCCGAGGGATAAAGAGCCACGAGGGAAATCATAACCAAGAGCAAAACATAAGAAGGACTTGACTATTAAAAAAAATACTGGCTTTGCCTTCCATTAAATATTAAATTACTTCTCTGTATGTACAAAAAACTGTGACTTCTTTTCTAAATATTTTTTAAAGAGGTCATTTCATACAAATTTCAGGACTTTGTGGTTATTTCTTAAGTATTAACCAGTAATATGAAACATTTTATATCTAAAAAATGTCAGGAAACACTGATTAACAGACCTTTCAATCTGTCTGTGTTAAATTTCAGCTGGTTCCGGCTCCTTCCGTCAGGCCTCGAGCAGCAGCTCGTTCATATTCATTATTCTAATTTGCTGGACTCTGATTGGCTAACAAACTAGCCTATCAGAGCAAGATATACTGTTTCCTGCTGCGCATGGCAACATTAGACGTCGTGTCTTCCTGTTTGCTACATCTTATGCTAACAGCTTTTAGCTAGCAGCATGCTAGGCGTGGTTTCAACTGCGCGAGCTGCCGAGTACTAACGAACAAAGGAGTTGTGACGAAACAGATACAGGCTGTTAGAACTCGGGTTTTATCTCCACCTGCGTAGTTTGAGAGATTAAAACTGAAAGAGAAGTTGTTGATCTGTTTTCACCCACTATGAAGGTAAGAACACCTGTGGAGCTAAAATATTCAACAGAAACCTCAGAAAAACTATTTTTAATGGAAGGGACTCTTTATTTAAACAGAAACATAAGCAACGATAAATATAGAAAAATATCATGGATTGTTTTGCTTTGTTCTTCATCACACTGTGAATTTGAGTTTTTGTTGATTTATAATGTTTGTTTTTGTTATTTTTTCCTGTAACAGTCATCTTTTGTATTACACGTGTTTCTTTGAGTTGGTTGTGTTCAGTTTATTTTTTCCTTTGTTTAGCTTCATCTGTGTTTTCTTAGTGTTTTGGTACTTTGTTATTTCAGGATCTGTTTTTCTTTAAGTTGGTTGTTTTTGTTCTCCTTTTGTTTCTTCATGTTTTTTCTGTGCTCCAGTTTTTCTGCCTGATATTACTTCATTATATTCTGTTTAGTTCTAAGCTGTATTCATTCATCTCATCACTCACCCTCAGTATATAGAGCCTGTTGTGTATTTACTCATAGTCAGATCAAACTCTTAACATACATTGTTAAGCATCTTCCTGTGTTATTTCCTACTGCATGTGGTTCTGCTGGTTTCTCTTCTCTGTGAGTTTATATTGCTGCTGTCCGGTTTTTCTTTTCTTTTGAGTAAACTTGTTATTTCATTAACTTCTGCCTCCCGAGTCTCCTCGCTGGGTTTAGTTAAATCCACCAACATGAAAAAACACACAGCGATATGCTTCTTCGTCTTTTCTTTTGGCTCCAATTTTAATTCCTGATTTCAGATATCAGCCAAAAAACAAAATCACTTTTAAGAACATTAAAATAATAACAAATTGTGCTTTTGTTGGCAGAGGTTACTCAAGAATGTGAAAACACATTGATTCTTATAAGAAAAGCAAAAAGATGTACGACGGCAACACAGTATAGTCCGTTTCCTGCTTTTGGTGCGGTTCCAGTCCGGTTGCGTTTACACACGCAATCGAACTGCACCAGAGTTCTTTTCAATCGAACCGAGACCCACGTTTATAGGTGGACTAGAGTTCAATTGTTTGGTTCAAATCAGAGTTCGGTTGCCCGTTCACACCTCCCCAAACGGACCGGACCTTCTGTTCAAACGAATTAGAGTTTAGCGAACTAAACAGGGCTGGCGTGAATGCCCCCTAAGACTTGAAAAGATGCTGGAGAGTTGCAAGAGATGCAAACAAACAATGAGAGACAGACTGAGAGCAGCTTATATGTGGGGAGGGGACAGGTGAGCAGCATGAGGAACGAGGGGGGTTCAGGTGAATGGCATGATCATGGACACGGAGAACAACATCACGTGATCGGACCTGATTCATGACATGAACTAAAATATTGTTTCTGTTCTTAACATAATGGCCCAAAGTCAGAATTTTCAGGGTAAAAATAATTCACATTTTACATATATTTATCTTTGTACAACATTTTTACAGAAAAACGAAAGAGTTCATCTCAAACTTGGATCCTTTTCCAGCTCCAGTCCTGTAATTAGCCACTAGCCCTGCTTAATATGCAACATTACAACACCTGTGCTACGCTGGATTTTTATAACCATAGCAAATGTGTTTTTGGAGAGTCACTGTTTATATTACTTAAAAACATGTTTGTATGTGCTTAAAAGGAAAAAACAAGGAAGGAACGAAAAATCAAATTGGTTCCTGTCAAGAAAATTGTTTGTAAATCTCCAGTGCAGAGATTAGAGAGACGAAAGGAAGAGTCACGTCGTGCACATCATTACAGAATGAGAGCAGTGAAGTGTTACAGCAGCAACAGGCAGGAAACAAATAATTAAAGGATACAAGAACCACCAGAGCAAAGAATTAGCAAACACACCATCTGTCAGCTTTATGATTTTAATATAGCAGGACTCACACACACATGAAGAACCTGGGGAACTGAACTGTACATGGTGCGATGATTGGCTCCACATAATCACTCTCTATTTTATACCTGGTGAGCCACATTACAATCACTTTGAGCCATTAGGACTGAGTGTTTGAACTGCACATTTATGCACCATGTGGCACTCTCAAACAGCTGAATACAAATGTTATCTCAAGCAAAAAAGCTGTTCACAACTTTCCTGCAACATACTGCAATCAGAGACAAGAAGAAATACAGTCATAACTGAACCTTTTGTAGAATAATAAGTATTTATAGAGATTGGTTCAGAGTTTTTTTGAGGGACGAGTTTCATGGAAATTAAATGTGGTGGATCCACTTGGACAACTGGAACCATTTTATAGTGTTTATTACTTTATTTCTTTTCTGATACACAATCCTGGAACTTTTACCAAGATTTCATAGCACTTCAGAACTGAAGAAGCCTTTTGGATGCGGGTGAAATATCTCCTAAAAATCAGTCGAAGTAGTCAAGCTCCTGTGTGGCTGAGAAACTACACAAATATACCTCACAGACTGTTCTTTAAAATGTTTTTTACTTAATCGATCAGATTGAAGACGATCATCTGTGACCGCACAAGTTAATCAGAAATTCACTGATACATTTTGAACAGTTACACTCCAGAATGTGTAACTCCTAAAATAAAGTAAATATCACACATTTCTGAAAGTGAACAAAACTTGGAGGAAATAAACAGAAAAGGTTTATTATGTTGACATGGAAAATTTCAAGATATATAGTTTCTTTCGTTGAGCTTCACCTGACTGGAACAGAAAGTAGGATTGTTCTCAGTTATCAGGTTAGATGAGGAAACCTTTTGATCTTCATCCTACAATGAACCACAAAATAACATCTATTTAAAATGTATTTAATGTCATAGCTGAACAAACAAGAGAAAACCCTCAAAAAAAGACTAAATCAAGACGGGGGTATTGAAGGTCGACCATTCCACTATGATTTAACAATTATGATATAAAGCTGTTTTTGTATCTGTGTGTATTTCTGTAGAAAATTGATCTTGGTACAGTAAGGAAATGTGTTTGGTTGATTATTTCTTCTTTGTAACGATGCTTCTTTGTTTCGTTGGTAATTCTGCTCATTTCCTCTTAAATGGAGAAACATTTGGAAGGAAAATGTATTTGTGGGTTCGGCAGTAGAGCTGAGAGCCTGAGTTTTACTCAAGAAAATATTTTCTCGCCAATCCCAAACAATGAATTAGTGGCATTGCATATTGGATTTGATGATGATTTAACAATTTATTAACTCAACAGAAAAGGCACTTAGCATGTGGAAGCACCTTACACAACCACAACATCCTGGCAGGATGTATGACATCACATTCTACAACCTGCTTCTGTCACAGCCAGTGTGGTTGTGTTGGTTGCTCTGGCATGAACAGCACACCCAAACGGATCCCACCAGTGTTTTGTTGGGTTGAAATCAGACCTGTAGGCCATTGTAATCTACATTCTAAAGGTAGTATCTGATAAACCTACTCAGTGGTCAGGGTTGTCATCCTGTAGGAATATGGATTTGCCACTGGCTGCAGAATCTCACCTGGATATCTCCCTGCACTGAGTTCTTCCAATGAGAGAGATGCTGCCCCACATCATCACACTGCCTCCACTAAAAGCCACACTTTGACCTAATGATCCAATATCTGCTGAATATGACGTTCCTTCGTATGTTAAGGTTCTAGTGCACATGATGCAGACACCTGCGCACATGGGTCTGATGATGAAGATTATTCATGGCAGGCTTCAAGGTGTGGCACCAACCAAGAGAGGCTGAAATATCAAAGATTTTAAGAGCACATACATAACGTGCAACATTAAAGAGTCCCTTCCATTAAAAACAGTTTTTCTGAGGTTTCTGTTGAATATTTTAGCTCCACAGGTGTTCTTACCTTCATAGTGGGTGAAAACAGGTCAACCACTTCTCTTTCAGTTATAATCTCTCAAACTACACAGGAGGTGATAAAACCCGAGTTCTCCCGAGTCCGAACGTCCTGTATCTGTTTCATTACAACTTTATTGCTCGTTAGTATTCGGCAGCTCCTGCAGTTGAAACCACGCCTAGCATGCTGCTGGCTAAAAACTGTTAGCAAAAGACGTATCAAACTGGAAGAGACTACATATGCTGTTGCCATGCACAGCAGGGCAGGAAACAGTATGCCTTGCTGTCATAGGCTAGTTTGTTAGCCAATCTGAGTCCAGCAAATTCAAATAATGAATATTAATGAGTTACAGCCCGAAGCCTGACGAATCTTGATGCAGACAGATTGAAAGGTCTGTTAATCAGTTTTTCCTAAATTTTTTTAGATATAAAATGTTTCATATTACTGGTTAATACTCAAGAAATAATCACAAAGTCCTGAAATTTGTATGAAATGGCCATCGAGGACACCAAAACACTTAGTGAAGTCACTGGGAGCCATGAACAATTCTAGATCTAGAGAAAATAGTGGCAATGCTAGCCAGGATAAATGAACTGTCACTTTAAACACTGATAACTTTCCTTTGACATTCAAAATAGACACTGGTGAAGACGTGACTTATAAGTAAGAAGTGAAGTGAGAAAACTCTCAAGAGACATCCTAAAACCTACTTAATTTGACCCTCAGAGACGTGTTTTCTTGGCCCAGGTGGAAAACGCAGTTGCATATGTTGGTTCAATGTCACGAATATCTAAAAGGGACAAAAGTATTAATTCCCTGTGTATATGATTAAAGGACAAAACAGCAGTGAACTCAGCTGAGTACACTGTCAGGAGCACATAATCTCAAAACATTTTAGTTTGATTCTGTCATCTCAAACCAACACATCATCTAACGTCTTGTCCGTTTGGTTTTAGTGCCAGTACCTTGGCAGCACAACATTCTGTTGGCTTTCACCTTTTCCATTTTTCCATCCTTTTCAAGCTTTTGCAACTCACTCTTGACAAGAGGCACGGAAAGTGGTGGTACTCGTCTAGCTGTGTGAAATGCATATAGCTGTGAATCTTGTATGAGGCTCCAGGCCCTTAAGCCCTTAAGCTGAATAAGACCAGTGACTGATGTCAGCAGTTATGGCTTGGGAGGTGTTTTTGGTAACATCATGATGGGGGATAGAAACCAGTAGCTTATTGTTCAAGGTGGCTACTGGATGCAGAGACAAGGACAACTCAAATAGAAGAAGAATGTTTAGCAAATGTTTGGACATGTGAACATTTTTTTTTACATTGTTGTATTTGGATAACATTTCAGTGAGATGTCAGAGACTGTATGTGTATACACCAGGTTAACACTGGCTGTAGCTGATGCTCTTTCCAGGAGACCAGTGCCAAATATAGGGTGGCCATAAATCCGGCTTTAAGATGGAATTTAAAAGGAGCATCCACCTACCGGTTCCCCCCTTAAGACGGACACACATTTGTCCTCCTTTTGACATAACTCTTTTTTCCCATTTGTGATTTCTTGAGATTCGGCTGAGAAGAAAGAAACCTCACACATATGTAATGGGTTTGTTTTAATCTTTGTTCTATCTGAAAAAAGTTCTCCTTTTTTGTGTTTTGGAAATGGCCACCCTAGCCGTATACCTCAAGTAGGGATGTTGCTGCTCATGTTGGCTCTGTTTACACGTTTACCCACAGTAGATGTAGATGATCAAAGCACAAACAGACACTCATCTCCAGACAGTGAAACTACACATTCAGTCAGGATGACTTATATATGAAAAACAGGTACTGGAAATGATTCAAGATTTCTATCAGTCTAGTTGTCTGAGATAGGAAGGAAACGATAGACAGAAACCATGGTGGGCACCACGGACTTATAAAATGCAGAGAGAGCTAATCAGTCAGTATGATGGCCATGAATATCGCAGGATATAGTCACAAAGGGAACCCAATAGAGTTCTGCAGTGTAAACAGGAAACACAATGGGAAAGGACCATTAATTTAAACTGAGTTACCTTCCAGACCATGGCAGAAAATAGAAATAGATACAGCTCTATCTTGTAGTTACAGATTATTACTCAAGATTTCTTGAGATTCTACAATTATCTGCAACCGAAGAGCACTTTTACATGTTGTGGTATTCCAGATGTGATAGTAAATGATAACAGTCCTCAGCTTGTTTCCGAAGAGCTCGAGCAGTTCAGAGAGAAGTATAATTTAGTCCCATGTTATGCTCAAAGCATTGGCTAAACTGAGAGCTGTTCAGTTGGTTAAAAGTATTCTTATGCAGGAAAACTATCTCCTAGCACTGATTATATAGAGAGGTGCTCCATCAGCCTCTACTGGGCTCAGCCAAGCAGAGCTGTCATCTGGGGGGGAAAAAAACCTGAACAACTCTATCCACAATGTCTGAAACTCTAAATCTGAAATGTCCAGACATGCTCCTGTTAAACAGAAGCAGATCTTTTAGAGAAAGAACAGTATGAGAAATCTTTCTATATCAAATCCAGGTGAAAGTGTTCTCATAAAGTTAGATGGTAAGAAACATCAGATGATACTAGGTACCATCCGTGGTTCTAGAGCATATGTGGTGGACATGGCTGCTGAGGGCAGTTTAGACATGCATGTACTACATATACTATCAACCACCTGCTGATCAGGTGACAGAGGAGACAACAAGTATCTCTAACACAATATTCACAATATAATACTGTGACAGGAGCAACAGTTCCATCAGGATCAAAGAGAGTGAGTACACCAACATCAAGAGTTGATCTGAGAAGGAGTTCATTTCAAGAGGGGAACAAAATGTGTGTTTAAGTATTTAAGTAATGTATTTACCCTATTTCCATATATCTGCATCGCTCTGGTATAATTCACTAATATTTACACGTTTTTATGATCCTGCTTCCAAGAAAATTTCTGTTTTATTTAAAGTTAAAAATGTTACAAATTATTTGCACGAAGCCAAACAGATTTAAGATTTAGATGTTGCTGGAGTGTTTTTGCAGGTTGCTGTTGTGTTTATATTTATTCAGTTTTTATATAGTTTAGGTATTTTTTCAGTTGGATTTTTATTTATTTTCTAAAGTTTTATTTAATTTAAATCTATATTATTGTCCCTGAAAATCATAAATAAAAAGTTATAAGTTTTTCAATTGAATTTGACCTCTTTTTTATTTTTCATTCGTTTTATTTATTATTGGTTAATTTGATTTGTTTAACTGTGTTTAGATGATTGATTGTAATGATGTTCAGCACACAAAATTAAGATTGAAAATTTGGTGAAATTAGTGGAACATTTTAGCATGTAAACACTGAGATATCAGCTGAAAATATCGGCAGCATATATCGGCCATCAGCTTACTACGAGCTCTAAATATTAGCATTAGAAAACTAATATCGGTTGACCTCTAGTACGGGTTATATGGGGCATAGTATGGAATGGTTTTCTCTTTAAGGGGGAAGAGGTGATACATGGAAGTTCCTATAATATTCATGTTATTGAATGCAACATGAGAAAGGAACAGAAATACAACAGGAGAGTCTCAGAGAATAAACTTGTGTTATTACATGCTAAGCTAACAGCTTGTACAAAGAAGCTGTGTTCTACAAGAGCTCGGGGTCGTTCCTTGTTAGATGTCAGCAGATGTTACAGATGTGGAGGCAGTTCTCCAAATATTAACTGCTATTTGTACAGTATATTGAGGGTGTCCAAAACCAAGGAAATAAAGCTGCTTTTTTTCAGAATGGTTGGAGTTGCTCCAAAACATTTGACGGTATTTTTTTTCTTTGTTCCTACAAAGTTTGGGTTTCCTTTCTTTTATTTTGGAAGGAGAAAATGCACTTACACATCACGGGTCTTGAGAAGTGCTGTTAAGGTGATAAAAATCATAATTTGACATGAGTTTTTTCAGGTGGTATATTGAGTTTAATTGAGGTTGAAATCAGTCTCTATTTATTTAACTCACCCTCTACAAAGAGAAACAATTGCTATTTTAAAAAGTTGATTACAGCCTTTAATCACGTGCAAAATAGACGCTCAGTTTTGCACATCATGGTACATGACAGGAGAGGCAAAACAACCCAATATTAGAAAGAATAAAGCTTCAAAGTGCCAGTCAGTTTGCTAATTTGACATGAATTATTAACATGGCATCGTTTATTTAGTGACATGACCTTTGACCTTGAAAGGTCAACTGCAATTTCTCCATCAGATTTTTTTCCTCTGTTCTTTTAATCCTACTAGAAGTTAATTTGACACTAACGTTTTCTTCTGCACGTTTACAACAGTTTGTTTATCTGTAAAGTTAAAATGTTTTCATGTTTGCAGTGATAACGTTGGTACACACAACATCTAAACTGAACGGAGCAGCATCACAGCTTTACTGGAGCCTTTCTAACATTCTCCATTTGTAATCTTTCACCACAATCTCACTTTTTCCTTCCTTTGTGCTTTTCTCTCCATCTTGTCCTCTGCTCACTTTGGGCTTCTTGAATCTCCTCTCCGCTTCCTTCTTATTGAATTATTGATACAGAGCACATCTATGAGAGTTTCCTGTCTCCAGAGAGCCGATGACCTCTCTGACCTTTCTCTTATTCTCTTCATTTTATATTCTGCATGCTTTTTCTTTACTTTACCCCCTTGGGCTCGTCTCCTGATGAAGTTAGTTTACACAGCACAAATTGAACCATTACTTTAGCCTTTTCTTCACCCTCTGCTCTCCATGCTCTGGTAAATTAGTGCTAAACTCTTCCTCCATTCGACAGATGAATTGGCTGGATAATTCAATCTAAGACTCTCGTTGTAGCGGGTCAGGAGAACCGGGGAAGACTGGCAGACCGTTCAGGGAAGGGAATCACTGAACGAGCTTCCTAGTAGGTAAAAATAAATCCACAGAACAGTTTTTTTCTTTGTTTTTGAAGACATCTTACTCCTTATTCAAGGAGCTTTCTCAGCTAAAAATGAAAAGGGAAGTTTCACCAGCACGTTGCATGAATCTAACCAGAAGAAGAAAATCCTGAAGAACCTATTTTTTTTTTTTTTTTAAAGCCAAATTACAGTAAAACATTCAGAACCTCTTTAGAGAGTTCAGTTTAGAGTTTCTGGAGCAAAAATAATCTATATGTATATTTCACTTCTCTTAATAATGCAACAAATTGTGTAACAATTCAGACACAAACTAATAATGATCAAACAAGAAAATTAAACATGCATTAGAATTTCAAATATATTAAATATATCTGTAAAATATATATCAAATAAGTGAAAACTGTATCAGAACTTTTAAACTGTATGACTTAAACCAGTTTAGTTCCCTGAATCCTGATCTCATCAAGTCTCTTCATCAGGATCTTATGATCTATAGTATCAAACGCAGCACTGAGATCTAAAAGGACAAGCGCAGACACAAGTCCACTGTCTGAGGACATGAGAATATCATTAGAAACTTTCACCAGTGCTGTTTCCCTGATATTTTCTATATAAAAGCCCTCTGGGTCCTTATCGGCCATTGTTGGGTCCTTCTCCTCTGGGTGTGTCCAAACATTTGCCTGTCGCTCTGACAATGTAAAGAAAGTAAAAAATAACATCATATTTAGTGTTTCTGTCCTGGGAGAATTTATTTGATAGGTAAAATGTATTTATGGAAAAATATAGAAACAAAAATAAACAATAAATCTGTTACTGAAGTCAAGACTGTAGAACGACACATGTGCAGAAGGAATTAGTAGCACATCTCAACAGGTAGCATGTTTCCACAGAACACCGGTTCCAACAACAATCTGAGACATGGCTGCAGAAAAGTTATTCAGTACTGCTTTAAAGAATCTGATTGGAACAGAATCTAACATACATGCAGATGGTTTAGATGAAGCTGTAATTTGTATTAACTCGTTAAGCTCAGATGGACAGAAACACAACAGTAATATCATGGATTTTCTGAATTTCATGAAGTCATCACTACTGAGGGTTACAGGGATACACGGTTCAACAGAAGTTGGATTTTTATTATTCTGGATACAGTACTAAACAGAAACCTGGGATTGTTCTTGTTCTCCTCTATGAGGGACGAGTAATACTCAGATCTAACCCTGCGAAGGGCTCTTTTGTACAAGAGCAGACCATCTCTCCAAGATAAATAAACTTCTTCCAACTTAGTGGAACATCATTTTATTTCTTTCTTTTAAATGTGCAGCTCTAAATTAAACCAATGAGCCTCTTCTGAATGATTACCTTCATGTTCAGAGGAGAAACATTGCTCAATGATGTGTGCATTGAAGCTGTAAAATTATCAGTGAGATCAGTAAGATGTGAGGCTGTAACATCTTTTTAGCTGCCCTCTGTTATATTACTTTGTGGGATTGAAGAAAAAATAATGGTTCCAGGATTTTCTGATAAACATCTGCAGTAATTATATGTCCTCTCTGGGGCTGTTAAGTCCATCAAAACTCAAAGGTTATAAAAAACTGATCAGTCATAATGTCCTTCAGGTTCATCCAAAGACGAGCAGTTATTAAATAAGACGGCTGCAGACTGAGATTAAAGTAGGAATCGTTACAT
The DNA here is from genome assembly GCA_006937955.1 of Pachypanchax playfairii. Taxonomy (NCBI): domain Eukaryota; kingdom Metazoa; phylum Chordata; class Actinopteri; order Cyprinodontiformes; family Aplocheilidae; genus Pachypanchax; species Pachypanchax playfairii. The sequence continues at coordinate 2,104,426 of SSNP01000052.1, forward strand.
CTAAGGTCCCTTGAAGAATGCTTACTCATGAGTTTATCTAATGAAAAATAAATAATAAAAAGTCCTTATAATAAAAACATGTCAAATATTAATGTTAACAGAACTAAATTCTGTTGGGTACCATCCCAGAGACGTAATTATTTCTGTCTCCTGTTGCAGCCTTTCATACTAACACTGTCATGCATTATCCTCTCAGCTTTATTTCACCCCACTTAGGAAATGATGGGACAAGACAGTGTCAAATGTGAAAGATGAAAGTGTTTCAGAAGAGATACGATGATGGAAAAGATGAAATGCTATTTGAGCGTGATCTCCATGCCCCTGTCTCCGGGCTCGCTACACAAGCTGTACTGAATTATGGGAAATCAATAACCAACCATGATTCTTTTTCATACACACATAGACATAAAGCTTCCTCGACGTCTGCTGTGACTTCTGTGATAAGTTTGGGTGTGTTTTTGTTAGATTCCATTTTCTCTTCATTCAAACCTATAAGATCTCTGATGTCCAGCACACATGGAACAGAACAGTATGTTCCAATATTATAACTAATGAAAATACACAAACAAACAAGTCATTCTAAAACTGATTGTCCAGGACAAACAGCATTTGTTCACCAATATCGCATTCTTAGTTTGTAACCTTATTTACTGGAAATCCTTCATTGTTCATCAGCCCTTTTTAACACATCTACAGTGGGGCAAAGAAGTATTTAGTCAGCCACCAATTGTGTAAGTTCTCCCACTTAAAAAGATCAGAGAGGCCTGTAATTTTCATCATAGGTATACCTCAACTATGAGAGACAAAATGAGGAAAAAAATCCAGAAAATCACATTGTCTGATTTTTAAAGAATTTATTTGCAAATTATAGTGGAAAATAAGTATTTGGTCACCTACAAACAAGTAAGATTTCTGGCTTTCACAGACCTGTAACTTCTTTAAGAGGCTCCTTGGTCCTCCACTCGTTACCTGTATTAATGGCACCTGTGTGAACTCGTTATTAGTATAAAAGACACCTGTCCACAACCTCAAACAGTCACGCTCCAAACTCCACTATGGCCAAGACCAAAGAGCTGTCAAAGGACACCAGAAACAAAATTGTAGACCTTCACCAGGCTGGGAAGACTGAATCTGCAATAGGTAAGCAGCTTGGTGTGAAGAAATCAACTGTGGGAGCAATTATTAGAAAATGGAAGCCATACAAGACCACTGATAATCTCCCTCGATCTGGGGCTCCACGCAAGATCTCACCCCGTGGGGTCAAAATGATCACAAGAACGGTGAGCAAAAATCCCAGAACCACACGGAGGGACCTAGTGAATGACCTGCAGAGAGCTGGGACCAAAGTAACAAAGGCTACCATCAGTAACACACTACGCCGCCAGGGACTCAAATCCTGCAGTGCCAGACGTGTCCCCCTGCTGAAGCCAGGACACGTCCAGGCCCGTCTGCGGTTTGCTAGAGAGCATTTGGATGATCCAGAAGAGGATTGGGAGAACATCATATGGTCAGATGAAACCAAAATAGAACTTTTTGGTAGAAACTCAACTTGTCGTGTTTGGAGGGGAAAGAATGCTGAGTTGGATCCAAAGAACACCATACCTACTGTAAAGCATGGGGGTGGAAACATCATGCTTTGGGGCTGTTTTTCTGCAAGGGGACCAGGACGACTGATCCGTGTAAAGGAAAGAATGAATGGGGCCATGTATCGTAAGATTTTGAGTGAAAACCTCCTTCCATCAGCAAGGGCATTGAAAATGAGACGTGGCTGGGTCTTTCAGCATGACAATGATCCCAAACACACCGCCCGGGCAACGAAGGAGTGGCTTCGTAAGAAGCATTTCAAGGTCCTGGAGTGGCCTAGCCAGTCTCCAGATCTCAACCCCATAGAAAATCTCTGGAGGGACTTGAAAGTCCGTGTTGCCCAGCGTCAGCCCCAAAACATCACTGCTCTAGAGGAGATCTGCATGGAGGAATGGGCCAAAATACCAGCAACAGTGTGTGAAAACCTTGTGAAGACTTACAGAAAACGTTTGACCTCTGTCATTGCCAACAAAGGCTATATAACAAAGTATTGAAATTAACTTTTGTTATTGACCAAATACTTATTTTCCACCATAATTTGCAAATAAATTCTTTAAAAATCAGACAATGTAATTTTCTGGATTTTTTTTCCTCATTTTGTCTCTCATAGTTGAGGTATACCTATGATGAAAATTACAGGCCTCTCTGATCTTTTTAAGTAGGAGAACTTACACAATTGGTGGCTGGCTAAATACTTCTTTGCCCCACTGTACATCAATGTTGTCTGTATTCTTACAGCTCATCTCTGGTACTTTGGTTTAATATGATTTTTGTCTTACCAGATTCTAGTTGCCTGCATCCTCCAATAAACTATTACTTATAACCAATTATATAAGATAGATAGGTTAGAACCTCCAACCAGATGGTTTAGAACCTACAGCCAGACAGTTTAGAACCTACAACCAGATGGTTTAGAACCTACAACCAGATGGTTTAGAACCTCCAGCCAGATGGTTTAGAACCTACAACCAGATGGTTTAGAACCTACAACCAGACAGTTTAGAACCTCCAACCAGATGGTTTAGAACCTACAGCCAGATGGTTTAGAACCTCCTACCAGACAGTTTAGAACCTACAGCCAGATGGTTTAGAACCTACAGCCAGATGGTTTAGAACCTCCAACCAGACAGTTTAGAACCTACAGCCAGATGGTTTAGAACCTCCAACCAGACAGTTTAGAACCTACAGCTAGATGGTTTAGAACCTACAACCAGACAGTTTAGAACCTCCAACCAGATGGTTTAGAACCTACAGCCAGATGGTTTAGAACCTCCTACCAGACAGTTTAGAACCTACAGCCAGACAGTTTAGAACCTACAACCAGATGGTTTAGAACCTCCTACCAGACAGTTTAGAACCTACAACCAGACAGTTTAGAACCTACAGCCAGATGGTTTAGAACCTACAACCAGACAGTTTAGAACCTACAGCCAGATGGTTTAGAACCTACAGCCAGATGGTTTAGAACCTCCAACCAGATGGTTTAGAACCTCCAACCAGACAGTTTAGAACCTACAGCCAGATGATTTAGAACCTCCTACCAGACAGTTTAGAACCTACAACCAGATGGTTTAGAACCTCCAGCCAGACAGTTTAGAACCTCCAACCAGACAGTTTAGAACCTACAACCAGATGGTTTAGAACCTACAACCAGACAGTTTAGAACCTACAGCCAGATGGTTTAGAACCTCCAACCAGACAGTTTAGAACCTCCAACCAGACAGTTTAGAACCTACAACCAGACAGTTTAGAACCTACAGCCAGATGGTTTAGAACCTACAGCCAGATGGTTTAGAACCTCCAACCACATGGTTTAGAACCTCCAACCAGACAGTTTAGAACCTACAGCCAGATGGTTTAGAACCTCCTACCAGACAGTTTAGAACCTACAACCAGATGGTTTAGAACCTCCAGCCAGACAGTTTAGAACCTCCAACCAGACAGTTTAGAACCTACAGCCAGATGGTTTAGAACCTCCTACCAGACAGTTTAGAACCTACAGCCAGAGTCAAGTTTGAAAAGCAAATGTGTCATGAGTTAAATTAAATCATGTGATTAATTAATATAAACCACACAAACTTTGTAGTGATAGACCCCCTGATGAAAGTCATTTAGTTAGTCATCATTTATTATTGTTTTAATTACGTTATTGAGAATATAATTAGTGGTTTCCTTTTAATTTGTCATTTATCTTGAATCTCTCTGCCCTGCTTGACTCTTCAACTGCAGCCTGTAAAACTGTCAAATTATAAAACACAGCAGTCAGTGTGTTAAAATAAGAAATGGTGCCTGATATTTGAAAAAACAACAGAGATAATTGAAATCTGACTCTATACAAAGCTCTAAACTAGCTGCTATCTGACATTTATTTAACTCTAATATCAGCTGAGTCAAACTGACACGCATCATGAGTCAGATGTCGTTTGGAAACAGGGAAATCAAGCTGTGCTGTTCACACAGCTGGAAAAAAGTGGAGACATTTGGATAGATAGAGTAAAGTTGAGAATAAGTGAAAGACAAATGGGAGTTAAAAGCAACAGAAAGAACATGTCAGGAGTGAAATGAGGAGGTAAAAGGAAGAAAAGCACAAAAATCAGAGAAAGTATCAGAACAACCACAGCAAGAAGAAGAATCATCCTTTAAAAGGCTGCTGTGACCCGACAGGACAGAGGAAGTATGTTTCCATGTTTTAATACATGTGATAGACTTCACCTTGTGTAAATATTACACTGTATGTACTTATGCAGCTCTGTATACCCAGTGTGAGCTTAAAGCATGTGTGGATGTTGTTTTTAACAGTGAATATATTTGCATGCTCATATCTTCAGCAGCTATGAATCTCTGTGTGTTTAGCAGAGGTGGAGGATGTTTGCAAGCACAGACCGTCTTTATCAACGAACAGGATTAAGTGATTTCTCCCTCTCCTAAAACGCATCTCGGCCTGCGTCTTTTTCTTGCATGATTTTGAACAGAGCGTTTATCTTTTTTAGTTTAAGTCAAATACTTCCCTCTTTTCATTTCGCTTGTGATGAATTCACACTTTACATGCATCTGCAGGTAAAAAGCTTTACATATTCCAGTTCTGATCATATTACATTTGCTTTCTTAACTGAGTAAAACCTACAGCTACAACCATGTTAAGCGTGTAGACAGTAACTGGAGGCAGAAGCAGAAGAAGGCCTGACCAGTCACAGTATCTGCCGTCATAAGGCCCCGACATGATGGCAAGGAATTTCTTCAGGGGTAAAATACGGCTGCATGAGCTAAATGTATATGACGCCACCCCCCACCCTGCTGATATAACCTAATTATATGATGCTGAGTTTAAAAAAAAAAACACAAAAACTACAGTTTTTTCACAAAATGCAAATCCAGTATTAACAATGACTTAAATACAGTGTAACTGGAAAATCTTATAAAGTGCAAGAGTTCACTGAAAATCTGCGTTAGATTGAAACCACGTCTTTTAATCCTCCTTGTTAAATAAAGAGTTTAGACTGAATAAATCGAGTCATTTTTCAGGGTCAAGGGATGAATTTCATCCCCAAAATGAGTAAAAAGCAAGTGTTAGATTTCAATCAGTGAATGTGATGCAGAGCTTTACTGTCGTTCTTCTGAGTCTCTCCGGGTTCTTGTTTCCAAGGAAAAGTTCCAGCAGCAGCGGAGGCGCATTTAATATCAGAGAAGCGAGAAGCTGCTGCAGCTGAAGGTCAAAAGAAACGGGATTCTCTTTAAAGGTCAAGGTTTACTGCACGTCGTCAGCTGGATCCATTTTTGACTTTATAAAACTTCATGAAAAAAATCCTTATTTTGAAATTTGGTGAGTGACTTTGGATTCTGGTAATCTGCATCCTTCACGAGGGCTTTTTATAGAACGTTTAACTTTGGACTGGCCGAACGAACGCGGGGCCGAGTTTCCTCATTTATCAAAACCGTGAAAGTAACAGAGTTATGGAAATAAACTACCAATATAACATAATAACAATTTATTCTGATTATCACCAGGATTCCTTTTATGAACTGTAATTGTTTAGTTTTTTATTATTATTGATTTTGTTATTTTTATGGATCATATAGCAGCAACATTTAGCTTCAAATGTACTGTTAAATTAAATTTAGTAAAAAGATGAGATTTTTTCTGTTTTCTGACTGACGGTTGGGATTTGATGTCATTTTTTCATCCAAGGTCTTATTTAAAGCCTTTCATCAGTTTGAGTGATCCATACTCACCAATGAGAGCTGGATGCAAATGAAGCAATCATCACATACTTTCCTGTTTATAGCAACATCCTCAATCTTTCAATGCAACTAATATCTAAGTAGAATTTTGGGTCCTCATAATTCTTTATGGATGTGATTAATATGTGTTTATATTTGTCTGAATAATCAGGATGATTTTCATTCTGTCAGGTCTCTGTTTCCTGACATCCATTAGGAACTAAAACACTAGAGAATGATAGAAAATCTCAAATTTCCAAGGTCATGTTGCTCTTTAAACGTAGCGAATACAAACACAGCAGACACGGTTACTGTGAATATGGAGGTAATGTGCAGGAAGTGTGAGTTGTGACGGAGAAGTGGCACCCTTTGACAGCAGGGTTGTGTCATCAGCTCACTGGATGCTGAACAGCTGGTGTGTGTTAGGATCTCCTGAAAATGTGGTGCTGCATGATGGAAATCTCTTCTAAGGAGGAAAACCGTGCAGCATTTTGTAAGATTTCAAGGCTTATGATAAATAATAAAGCCGAACTGAGAGCTGAGAGATGCTAAATTTAACGACAAGATGAATTAATCTGTTTTATAACAAGAGATTATTCAAATGACTAATTAATCTAAAATAAATGACTCATATTGATGAACAGAATTTTATAGTGTTTGAGCAACTTTTACATAGTTTTTTTTCTCCTAATCTTTTCTGCTTTCATTGATCTTTGTTGGTCTTATCCAACCATAACAAAACCAATTCTGGTCACATGTTCTTAAAGAGTCCCTTCCATTAAAAAATGATTTTTCTGAGGTTTCTGTTGAATATTTTAGCTCTACAGGTGTTCTTACCTTCATAGTGGGTGTGAAAACAGCTCAACAACTTCTCTTTCAGTTTTAATCTCTCAAACTACGCAGGTTGCGATAAAACCCGAGTTTGAACGGCCTGTATCTGTTTCATCACAACTCCTTTGTTCGTTAGTATTCATCAGCTCCTGCTGTTGAAACCACGCCTAGCATGCTGCTGGCTAAAAGCTGTTAGCATAAGACGTAGCAAACAGGAAGAGAGAACGTCTGATGTTACCATGCGCAGCGGGGCAGAAAACAGTATACCTTGCTCTCATAGGCTAGTTTATTAGCCAATCAAAGTCCAGCAAATTCGAATAATGAATATGAACGAGCTGCTGACGAAGCCTGACGGAAGGAGCCGGAACCACCTGAATTTTAAGGCAGACAGATTGAAGGTCTGTTAATCAGTGTTTCCTGACGTTTTTTAGATATAAAATGTTTCATATTACAGGATAATACTAACCCCAAAGTCCTGAAATTTGTGTGAAATGACCTCTTTAAAGTTTTTTCAAACATAATAAATGTCCAACCATCAGCATCACCAATTTTCTAAGTCATTTTAGCAATTCAGCTGATCATAAATGAACCGTCTCTGCTTCACATCTATTTCTATGCACAGAAACACTCCAGTTTCAACCTAATTTAAAATCTGTTCTGAACAAAACGCAGTAATACAAACAGCTAATTATATATATCTGGATACAGACATAAATATTTGGTTTTATAAAGACTCTTATTTTGGGTGTAAATCTATATGGAGGAAACTGAGGTGCTTAATAGAGGTCTGAGGTCTGCAAGTTATTTTCTATATAGTTTTAGTTTTAGGTTTTAAAGATCAGGACATAAAGAAGTGGGAAGGATTTCTCCCTCACTGGTTTGGAATTTACATTTTATTTATTTATTAATAAACTAATTACCAAATCATACTTTTTTTTTTACATTTCCTGATACATAAACATTTAGTTGTATTTCCGCTTTAGAATAACAATAGCTCAATTCAATAATGCAGCGACCCTTCAAAATAAGAGTTTTATAACGAATTTTGACATCTTTCTTACTACTATTGAATAATTTTGTTGCACATGACAAACAGTTTTGTGCAAATGTGCAAAACATAATTCCACATCTTTATATTTTTCACAGGAAGTGAAGCATCAGTGTAATGTTTCACAAGGACGTGGTGAATTCAAGCAAAATATGACGGATACAAAAATCATTAAATCAAAGATTAAAACAATTATCTAATCGTGTGTTTTATTATTTGAGGCAGGAGGAAGGATGTAATTTACCCAATGGCTTTGACATTTCACAATATAATTGCAACAGTTTTTGAAGCAGAATTATTTAAAACTGACAAATCAACTGTAGAGAGTAACAGTGATTCAACAACTGCTCCAAAATTACACATTAGGCCTCTTAATTCCTGTCTTCGTCTCCATCACTCCTCCTTTCTCCCAGCATTATCCGTCCAACATGAATGAACAAACACACGGAGGTTCAGTTGCCTCAAGGACGCGCACAGACACACAACCACTTACAGCACTTCCATAACCTAATAGTGTCAGACAAAATGAGTCAGGAGATCATGTGATAGCAGCAACACAATGAATCACTTCAACATGTGTGTGTCGAAGCCTTTACCATCATTTTTTTAAGAGTTATATTCTATATTTCATGCTAAACTATTTCATTTATTGCGTGTGAGGGTGTTTGTTTTCTGTTTTTGGAGGATAATCATGGATTTGGGCTCAAATTAGCTTCACGGAACAGTCCGAATTAGTCTTGTGAGTGTGATGTCATACCGTCTTGGGGCAGTGCACGTATCGAGCCAGGCTGATGATCAGGTCATGTGTGATGGGATCAACCAGGTTTCGGAAGCTGGCGTAGCGATACAGCACGTCATCCAGGGAGGTTGACTCCATCCCAAGGTCCTACACAAATGAAATAAGACAATTACACGCTCACTAATAGGATTGTGCTCATATGCAACACACACACTCCCAGTTTATCTAAGCTGCTGATACACAAGGGAGAAAAACAAAGAAATGAAAGGACAAAGAATACCACACAGGAACAAACACTTAGAATTCAAAGAAAAACTGATTATGGATCCGTTTTTGTGAAGATAAAGAAAAGCAACAAATGCATTCATTCATGCAAAGCTTTTGTGCTTTGACTGCAAGCTAGTATGTGAAAAGCTTTGTCACATTCCCATTTCCTGCTTTTTAAACTCACCAACCACCTCAAAGTATCAAGTCTGCTACACAGCTTCTTACTGAATAAACGTCTCCTGACAAAAAAAGTCCCACCTCCAGTTTGATCAAAGCGAAAGTAAAAATCTGCTGAAGGAGCATCACACATGTCCTTATTAAACACCTTTACATGATCCTAACCCACCACATACACATCAGACTGCTAAAATATATAAAGTTAGTCCTCAGTGATTAAAGGAGAAAGTCACATGGTTGCCAAGCAGTAATTCCTGGTAATCTTACAGTCGGATCATGAGACATTTTGTCCTGCTTGCCACATTTATTGTGTTGGAGACCGTATTGGACAGCAGGTCCATTTCTTCTATTTATTCTGTATCCAAAATAAATATATTTACATATATATATATACAAATGTTTACATTAAATTACATGAAACTGATCAAAAACTCAAATAAACGACCAATTTTTTGTTCAAAAATTGAAATCGAAACTATTTTTATTGAAAAAAGTTCAAACATATTGCTGTTAAGAAATCAAGTTCTTGAAAAAGGAAAACTGGTCTAAGTGGAGGAGAATAAAATATGGTGCAGAGAACCGGCGAGCCTTTAGAGACGAGCGCCTCGTCCTCAGTGCAAAATTTATTCACAACTGTCAAGATAATTGGAAATTAGACGTGTTAAAATTAATTGTGATTCACTGATTCTTATTACTCTAATGATTTCATACTGGACGACACACAATAATCATACAGACTGAAACTGGAGAACATAAAACATCTAACGGTGACACTCTTGGACCTGCTTGTAAGTATAAACGTCTAAATAAATCTCTCTGTTTTGAGCAGGTTGTTTGTCTCGTTTGCATGGTGGATATTCTAGAACTAATGCTCAACATTCAAACACAGAATTTATTTTTTGATTTTAAAGAGGCCCTTCCATTAAAAACGGTTTTTCTGAGGTTTCTGTTGAATATTTTAGCTCCACAGGTGTTCTTACCTTCATAGTGGGTGAAAACAGATCAACAACTTCTCTTTCAGTTTTAATCTCTCAAACTACGAAGGTGGTGATAAAACCCGAGTTCTCCCGAGTTCTAACGGCCTGTATCTGTTTCATCACAACTCCTTTGTTCGTTAATATTCATCAGCTCCTGCAGTTGAAACCACGCCTAGCATGCTGCTGGCTAAAAGCTGTTAGCATAAGACGTAGCAAACACGAAGACATGACGTCTGATGTTACTATGCACAGCAGGAAACAGTATACCTTGCTCTGATAGGCTAGTTTGTTAGCCAATCAGAGTCCAGCAAATCCGAATAATGAATATGAACGAGCTGCTGCTCGGGCCTGACGGAAGGAGCCGGAACCACCTGAATTTTGACGCAGAGAGATTGAAAGGGCTGTTAATCAGTGTTTCCTGACGTTTTTTAGATATAAAATGTTTCATATTACTGGTTAATACTTAAGAAATAACCAGAAAGTTCTGAAATTTGTATGAAATGGCCTCTTTAAACAGAAGAATCTGAAAGTTCCAATACTTTGTTTATATTATTTTATTCATTTGTCAGCTTGTGTTATATAACATTAAAATAACAAGTAAGTTCAATCAGGCTAATTATTTTACACAAAGTGTCACATAATGTTAAAAGTTATATTTAACATTTATCTATTTAAATCTCTGGTGTATTCAAGTTGAAGATTCATTGCGCTGAAATATTTTTACTCCCATCCAGATTTCTTCTGTTTTAGCTTTTCTCGTTACACTTAATGTGTTAGATTATCCAAAAACATTTAATTTCGGATAAAGATAACCTGAAAAAACATGTAATTCAGTTTTCAAACGATGGTTTCATTATTTTATGGGAAGAGCTGGTTAAACTACCTCGGCCACGTGTTAAAGTGTGAACCGGCGTACAGGAAGTGGAACAGCTGTCAGAGTGGTGCAGAGTTAATAAGCCATCCCTTAGCATCAGAAGAAGTAAGGTACTTCAGAATAAACAAAAGAAAAACATCAGGCCAGCTGCATGGAGGGGGGAGGGGTTCGAGTTTTGGGCACTGAGCTGGAGGAATAACACCAAGGAGCTTCTGACAAGGGCTGAAAAAAGAAAAATCTATAAAATCTCTAAAAAATCCATCTTCGCCGAGGTCTCCTCCCCTTCCATCAGTACTCCATTGGTAGCACGCTCACGTATGGTCTTGTGTGTGCTACGGCAGCTGCCCCCCCTCACAGAGGAACACAGGATGGCAAAAAACATTAGCTGTCCTTCCCCACCCTGGAGCAACTTATACCTCCTGCTGCCACAAAAAGCAGCAGACGTTTCACAGGACACCGCACACCCAGACCATCGTTTCTTTCAGCTTTAGCCATCAGGCAGGAGAAACAAATGGAAAGTAGGACAAACTGCCTGGAAAACTGTTTAATCTGAAAATAAAAAGTAAAATTCTGCCATATTTCTAGAAAATGTTTCTAAACACTTAAAAAGTGCACCTGATAGAATGGGTTAGGTTACTACTTCATATCAGTCAATGGTGCATATTTTTTCTGAGTTTTGCTGCATAATTTTGAGAAAGCTGGCCCTATGTGCATGTGCATCAACCAGAAGTGATGAAAACAAAGACCATGGCAGAAAATGATGAATCCGATTAAGAATCATCGTTTCTTTCTATGATTCAAACCAGTGTTGGCTGCACAATCATAGATGTTTGAGTCCAAATCGGTTCCACATAAAAACATTCATTCTTGCCTTGTAAGTGTCAAACAACATAAATTTGCACCATGTTTCCTACAAGTTAAAAAGCATCTAAATGTTTTATTGAGACTCGAGTGTGTCAGAGACACTTTAAGACTTTAAAACTCTCCAGAATAACTACAAGAACAAACTGACAACTCCTCAAGGAGGTCACAGAAGAACCCAAAACAACATCTAAATCACTTCAGGCATCACTCGCCTCAGTTCAGGTCAGAGTTCATGATTCAACAATAAGAAAATAAACTGAGATTTTCAAGTTTCAAACTACATTTGATCAAAAGAACACAAGACATTTATCAATAAACATCTTGATAAACCCCAAAACTTTTAAAGAGGCCCTTCCATTAAAAACTGTTTTTTCTGAGGTTTCTGTTGAATATTTTAGCTCCACAGGTGTTCTTACCTTCATAGTGGGTGAAAACAGGTCAACAACTTCTCTTTAAGTTTTAATCTCTCAAACTACGCAGGTGGTGATAAAAGCCGAGTTCTCCCGAGTTCTAACGACCTGTATCTGTTTCATCACAACTACTTTGTTCGTTAGTATTCATCAGCTCCTGCAGTTGAAACCACGCCTAGCATGCTGCTGGCTAAAAGCTGTTAGCATAAGACGTAGCAAACAGGAAGACGCGACGTTTGATGTTGTCATGCGCAGCGAGGCAGGAAACAGTATACCTTGCTCTCATAGGCTACTACTACTACTGTCATTTAGCAGACGCTTTTATCCAAAGCGACTTACATTGAGAGAACATACAAGCAAGAAATCAAAGAGAAGGAAACAATATAAGGAGGCGGACTGTTTGGAGTCCAGTTTAATTCCGACACTGATACATCAAGTGTATCAATTCTTTTATTTATTTATTTTTTTGTAGAGATAAACTCCCAAATCGCTATCATAAATCATAAATCATAAATCATAAATCAATTCCTCATTAAGACTGAAAGTGTTCTTTAAAGAGGTGAGTCTTACAGGCTAGTTTGTTAGCCAATCAGAGTCCAGCAAATTTGAATAATGAACATGAATGAGCTGCTGACGAAGCAGCCTGACGGAAGGAGCCGGAACCAGCCAAATTTTAATGCAGACAGATTGAAAGGTCTGTTAATCAGTGTTTCCTGATGTTTTTTAGATATAAAATGTTTCATATTACTGGTTAATACTTAAGAAATAACCACAAAGTCCTGAAATTTGTATGAAATGGCCTCTTTAAGAAAACATTTTTGTAGATTGACCAGCCAAAAATGAAGCATTCTGGAAGGTGTCATGTTACACCTAAAGTAAAACTAACACTGTATTTTAGAAAAAGAAATTCTAACCAACAATCAGTAATGGTGGTGGTAGCTGTGATGTTTGAACGGACAGAGGAAGAGGCGAGCTGGTGTGAAGACGAGTCTGAACGGTGATGAGGACCATGTCTGTATGAGGAGAGAAATGATGGACGGTCAGACGGAGACAGTGTGGGGATCCAGAAACAGGTCCAGTTCCAGCCAAATAAACAGGAATACAAAACCAAACAGGGTGGAGGCAGGTAGCGAGGTCTGGGACGGTCCAGGGTGGACGAACACGAGGCAACAACAGACTGAATGAGTAATGCTCAGTAGGTTTCTTTCTTCTGATTTGCTCAATACCAAATGCTAAACACCTGCTGCTGCTGGAGGACCAACTGACTGAAGGTAGACGTGATACATCTGGAATAAAACTGTATACATTTCTTTTATTATTGACACAATTTTGGCAAAACATTCCCAGACATTATAGTCTGTACTTGTTTGCAGGTTAATTTGTAGATAATTTATTTCCAGTTTGGTAGCAAAAGGACAGACTGTTTGACAAGAGACAGACAGCTATGACTCACAGAGGCGTCTATGATGTCTGTTGTTCTGTGTAGGAAGGGCGGCAAATAAAAAACCCTCTGAGTAAACAACACTCATATTTATCGGCTCCTGTATTTATTTGATGGAATTTTTTCGGACAATGTCTGGGTTGTAGATGTGATGCAGAACAGAGGTATGTTGTAATGTGTCACCACAAATTTTCTGCTCCATTCACAGTCAAACAGATGAGTTGAAGAAGACATTTCTAACACCAACATGCACAGAATACTGATATGATCTGAAAGAAATACTAACAAATACCTTTTCTCCAGTCTCAGTAGTTAAAACTAAATTTGGCTTTTATTTAGTGCCTGATGCTGCTGATCCTCCGGTTTCACCCCATCCCATAATAACATGCAGCTATAGCTGTCAGGCTATTGATGAAGCGAGAAACAAGAACAAAGGTGCTGTTGTGCATGTGAATCGTGAAACCTTTAACAAACACTTATTGAAATATTTGAACATTTAAAGGAGATAAAATGCAAAATATTGTGTATATTACAGATTATAATATTATATTTATTGTATTTTATGGGTCAGAGCATGTGAAATCACTTATTTGAGGTAATCCGGAGATCTTATTATGTTGCTGCTGTTTGGGTTTTATTTATAAAACATGAGCAAGTGATCAGATATGGTTGTCTGCTATGTTCAAGGTTGAGCTATCAACATGTCCTAATGTGGAACAACACCAGAGGGAACCAATGAAACAAACAGATTGCTCAAGGCTGTGATAAACTATCCATTAATCCATCCTTTTTCTATATCTGCTTCTTCCTGCTGAGCGTGGCGGCTGCTGCTGACCTCATAAGGTAAGAGGCGGGGTTAGTCCACCACAGGTCTGGTACCTTGATCTTTATTCTAATAATGGCAGTAAACATAAATCCAAAGTTATACATATCTTTTTTTATCTGTATACATGAGACACAGTGTCTGTGTCTTACTCAACGTCTGTCATATTTAAACGCCGGTGCCACAGAAATAAAACAAACCTGACTGGAAATTAGTCCGTCTAATGTGAATCCATTGTGCTGACTCGAGAAACAACGGCTCATCAGGGTGAAACTATCTACTATTATTATTTTCCACAAGAGGAACAAATCAAACCAAAAAGCAAAATATTTTTATCAGCTTGAATTGGGACTTAACAAACTCTTTTCACTCAGTACATTATTCACAAAAACTCCTCATGAAATAAACATGACCTGGACAACAGAAAGCAAATCTCCTTGATTGGATTCTGTGCTAAACATGTACAGACGCACACTCACACAGCAATTTATGCTCTACGGAAAACAGTGTGAGCTTTTCTTTCGTTAGTGAGTACCACCCACGCTAATTAGAGCGGTCAGCATCAAAGTGGTGGTCTGAAGCCATGAATAAAGATGGAGCTGGAGCCAGACAGAGATACAACTCAAGTACAGGTCCTTTAGTAAATAAAAAGAAATGACCTCCGTAGCAGAAGAACATATTTATAAATTGATATTGACATTTAATAGAAATCTCACACTCACCAGACAGAGCGATTCACCTTTGATATTAAAGGAGAACGCCCATTTTTTGCAATTGGGGCCTTATTTATTCTGTGAGATGTGTTTTACTCGTCATCAGTGGTACTTTTTTGCGATTCGGATTCGTCTCGGAGATTTTTGATTCACACGGCAAACACCTAAACGCCAATAAACGAGAGTCAGTTGGGCCTGCGTTCGCCGACCCTAAATCGGTTTAAAATCAGTTCAAATCCGTTATTTTTTTAATCTCATTCCTCATTTTGCTGTTGCACCCAGGATATGCGCAAAATCGACCCAGTTTTTCTACACTGAAAAAAAGAGTTCCGATTTGTGTGTTGCTACGAATAGCTAAGGAGTTTCAAACAACTTCCTTACAGGTAATACGTGAGTGGGCACGGAGAGATGACATCACTCTCCCGTCACTGTAAAAAATATCATTTCTATGAGCGCAGGATTCAAGATGGCACTGGAACGGAATAAACAATAGAGTATCTAAATGGCCAGATTAAAAAAATAACGGATTTGAACTGATTTTAAACCGATTTAGGGTCGGCGAACGCAGGCCCAACTGACTCTCGTTTATTGGCGTTTAGGTGTTTGCCGTGTGAATCAAAAATCTCCGAGACGAATCCGAATCGCAAAAAAGTACCACTGATGACGAGTAAAACACATCTCACAGAATAAATAAGGCCCCAATTGCAAAAAACGGGCGTTCTCCTTTAATGCAGGTTATCATGAAATTATTATGAGGAAAAACATCCCAGACATGAGAATCAGCTTCAGGTTGTTCAGTTTGTAATGAGATTCATTCAGAATTAAAAACACTGTTTAAATTTAAAGTGTTGCCAGTTTTTACAACATTTCATTAATATTTTTGCATCATTGTTAGTACCCAGCATGTATTTATACAGTTTTACTGACCACTTAAAGTGATTTTACACTAAAAGTTACTTTCAATGATTCTCATCTAGATTTGCAAATCATGGATCTGTGTCTCGCCCCAGGGCACTCTGACATGGAAAGGAATTGAACCGTCAACTTCCTGATTGAAAGCTGCCTCATCTTCCTCCTGAGCCACAACCATATTTTCAGCAGGATTTGTACTTTCTTTAAAAACCTGGAGGGACTCTTGTATGTCTTTGACCTCTGATGAAGGATTGAGTTACTACAGGATGAAGGTGCCAATAAATTTAATGATAATTATTTATCAATCCTTTTCCATTCATGTTCCTGCTTTTTATTCCCTCAGGATTGGGTGAGAGGCGGGGTTTCACCTGGACATCACAGGGCCATATAAAGACGGACACACAGACACGCACACACCCACACACACACACACACACACCCACACACACACACACACACACACACACACACACACACACACACACACACACACACACACAAGTGTGTTTTGCTATCCTTATGGGGACCGTCCATTGACTTCCATTGATTTTAGTAACTAGATTTATACCTAACCCAAACCCTTTTCCTAACCTTAACCATTACTGATCTATAACTAACCCTAAGACTAACTAAAACTCTATTCACACCATACCTATAAACCTAACCCCTAACCCTAAAAAGGGGAGTCCCCCCCATGGGGACCAGGCTTCGGTCCCCACAAGAACCCTCGGACCCCAGAAAGATAGTAAAAGTCAGGAAACTGGTCCTCAGGAGGTCAGAAATACAAACCCACCCACACACACACACGCACACACACACACACACACACACACACACACACACACACACACACAACACACACACAAACACACACACACACACACACACACACACACACACACACACACACACACACACACACACACACACACACACACAAGTGTGTTTTGCTATCCTTATGGGGACCGTCCATTGACTTCCATTGATTTTAGTAACTAGATTTATACCTAACCCAAACCCTTTTCCTAACCTTAACCATTACTGATCTATAACTAACCCTAAGACTAACTAAAACTCTATTCACACCATACCTATAAACCTAACCCCTAACCCTAAAAAGGGGAGTCCCCCCCATGGGGACCAGGCTTCGGTCCCCACAAGAACCCTCGGACCCCAGAAAGATAGTAAAAGTCAGGAAACTGGTCCTCAGGAGGTCAGAAATACAAACCCACCCACACACACACACACACACACACACAAACACACACACACACACACACACACACACACACAAAGGGACAATTTAGAGTCGCCAGCTGATCTGTCAGTAAACCTGTAGAAAACCCATCGATGCTGAAGATAAATATGCAGAAAAATCAGACACCAAGTTTCCAACCCTCGACGTTTGTACAACAAGTCAATCATGCTACGAACTGCACCACCGTGCAGCCTCTATGATTAAAGGCTAATGATAAAAAGTTAGAATCTTTTATAGAGTAAAAGATGCTCCTGAGTCTTTTGAACATTAAAAGAGCAGGTGGAGTCGAGGTGGAGGCGGAGTCGAGTTTCCTCGACAGTTTCACACCAACTCACAGGTAACCAGGTTAATAAAGTCAACAGGTACTCAGGAGGGCTGGTGATTTACAATATGACCAACCCAACAACAGTTTAGTTTAACTCTTCATCATTCAGTTTTAAATTGAGAGAGAATCCAAATATCTTAAAGAGGCCATTTCATACAAATTTCAGGACTTTGTAGTTATTTCTTAAGTATTAACCAGTAATATGAAACATTTTATATCTAAAAAACATCAGGAAACACTGATTAACAGACCTTTCAATCTGTCCACATCAAAATTCAGCTGGTTCCATCAGGCTGCTTCGGCAGCTCATTAATATTCGATATTAAAATTTGCTGGACTCTGATTGGCTAACAAACTAGCCTATGAGAGCAAGGTATACTGTTTCTTGCCCCGCTGCGCATGGCAACATCAGACGTTCTCTCTTCCTGTTTGCTACGTCTTATGCTAACAGCTTGTAGCTAGCAGCATGCTAGGTGTGGTTTCAACTGCAGGAGCTGATGAATACTAACAAACAAAGGAGTTGTGATGAAACAGATACAGGCCGTTAGAACTCGGGAGAACTCGGGTTTTATCACCACCTGCATAGTTTGAGAGATTAAAACTGAAAGAGAAGTTGTTGACCTGTTTTCACCCACTATGAAGGTAAGAACACCTGTGGAGCTAAAATATTCAACAGAAACCTCAGAAAAAATGTTTTTAATGGAAGGGACTCTTTAAAGAATCAAATAAATCCACTTGCCTTTGACCCTGACCTGGAGGATGAAGGATCTGCATTGTACTATATTCCCATTCAGTGTCATATTGTAGGTTAGAAATTATAGTTGCTTCAGTAAAAGTAGGCGTGAAAAGCCCAAATACAAAAACTATAGAGTCTATAATTAGTTTCTTTTATTGTAATTTACCATATTTTCTGATATTTTTTATTAGATACGATGAAATGTGGACACATCTGCAAAGACACTTTCAACACCTTCTTTTCTGCTCTCTAACTCGTCCAAGTCATCTGGTATTTTCACTCTCCTGCTTCTCTTTTGTCCGTTAACCACATTCAATTATTCCTTCTCTATGTGGAAACAGCTGTATCCAGATGTTGCAACAATAACAATTCAGACTTATAACAATGAAACATCCTGTCTTATGAAATTAAGTTTATGATATGCACGTGCAGATGTGGCGAGTGTCCTACAGAAGCTCCAAACTTCGGAGTGAGACTCTAACTTTGCAGAGTTTGTGTGTCCTTTTATTTTAGGACCTAACAAGCAGTTCACATCAAACGATCATGAGAAGAAACATTCTGAGTTCAGCAGAAACATCAGGTTTCTGACATATTACCAGAATATGCCAATTGCAGAGCTGCAGTCCATCTTTCCAGGGTAAAGTAACAGTGGAGCTGTCAGCGCACTAATGAGCTGAACACATTCGATCCCTTATATATGGAGATGAAACATTTCCTCCACACCAGCCAATACCTGCTAAAGAATAGTGAGACTGTAAATCATCACACTGTCCACACTGTTGCAGTGTAGCACAGCCAGTTAAAGCATTACAGGTCCAGTCATGCAGGAAGGGATTTAAACCTTCAGTCAGTTTATTCAGAGTGAGTCTGGCTTTGGTTTCAGAATCCAGAGCTGATATCGGTGAAGGAACAGACAGCAGGGACAGAGTTGGAATATAAAAACTGGGATTTGTGGTGCTGTAACATCTCTTTAACACTCAGTATCACACACACACACACACACGAAGGTAACTACCTGTCGGAGGGTCTTCAGCATTTCTGTAGCCTCGTCCTGCTTGCCTTGTCTGGCCATCAGCATCATCTCTTGGATCATTCCAATACGGCGCTGGTAGGGCGGTGGCGGTGCCCCCCCACGGTTCAGTCGATCTCCTGACTTCAGCATGAGGGAGGCCAAGATGTCCCCCCGCTCCTTGGTGGGGGTCCTCTTCCAGCTGTGCTGAGGACTGGTTCCTCCAGGCTCCTGGCCTTTGGTTTGCTTGGCTCCCATGATGCTGCCTCAGTGTGAACTGTGATAATAAGGACACTGGCCCACCAAGCAGTCATGCAGAAGCAGGTTTGATTAATGTTTCAGATGCTGTGCTCATTAAAATGTCAGCAGCTGATCACATCCCTGTAGACCAGGTGAATGAAGAGCTGAAATGTGGAGCAACATGAACAAGAGTCCACACAGCTGGAGAAAAAATAACATTACTACAGCAGAACTAATGTTGCCTGGTTGTAAACAATGTGACAGAAGAGGAGCTGATTTGGGTTTCTGATGGAAGTAATTTAGAAATTCCCGCTTGTGGAGCTCAGGTTGGGAAAAGGTCGCAAGATCCGGGCTGCTGCATGGCCGCACAACACAAAGTCAGGATGTCCGATACCTAAAGTGTGCTACAGTGCAGACCGTGGCCCGGGCACAACCTCCTATCCCGAACACAACTTCAAATGATTTAACTTCCACAGCTTGATTCTCCCTTCGTGATGTGTCCTACAGTCCTGGGCGTGAGGAGGAGCAGGCAGCGCGTCGGATGAGGCAGGACATGCCAGTGTTTACCCTGCAGATCACCGTGTGTTCCTCCGCTCTGCCTCGTCCTTCCTCGGCCGCAGGAAGTCATGCATTACCTGCATCAAACGCAGCATTTGTCCTCCTCCGGGGCTGGAGCTCCATCAGGAAACCTCAGCGCTGCGCTCCGCGGGCTGCGTGGAGGCTGCAGCCTCGTGGACTCGACTTCATGGAAGGGGAGACACACTGTAACGTCCCCTTGTTGGAACCGAATCATGCATCGCACCCAATGTTGTACTGAAAGGGGGCGCAGCGACGTGAGTCCACATACGGTGATGGAGAGGCAGGGAGGGCCGAGCCAGCAGTTTCTCAGCTCCAATGGAAACTCCCATTTCCACTGAAAATACGCAGTTTTAATGCTGATGTGGACAGAAGCGGATGTGTGGTCACAGGTTCGAGTCCTTCATCAACATGTTCATCCCCGAAAACATTCATCCTCAGTGCTGAAATTATAAATACAGCAGATTTCACAGTAAATAACAAGCTGCTGTTTAAACTGGCTGCAGGTCAAAGTTCATCAGGAATATTTTCTGTTACGTTAAATTAAAAACTGCAGCTTGTTTTTAGATCCGTAGTGAAGTGGACTTTAAAAAAACATTGTATGTAAACATCTAAACTCTGAAGCGACTGTGCTCAGCTGATCAGTCACGTGACTCTACTGACACCTGGTGGTAGATCCTTGGAGCGCGTGCGTCCACAAAATCTTTTACTTTCCGTCTTTCGTGAATCTTAATTCATCATATCCAGATTTAAGGCTGAAAATTAAAAAAAAAACAAATAAGTCACCAGAAATTCCTGTTTTGAAAAAAGTTTATTTCCTTTGCCTTTAATTACATCTCTATTTACAGTATTTCAAACATCATGTGCTTCACTAAAACAGCAATTTTAGCTTCTTTCTTAGTTTTGTAGGTGAATTAACATGATGTTTACATCTTTTTTTATTTTGCAAAGACAAATAAGTGTCAACATGTCTTGCACATAAGAGCATATAGCTGAGAGACACACTGGCTGCACGTTTCTCGTACCCTCGTCTAAAGCTGGAGGATTAACTTCAGGCTGTCATCACACCTCGTTCACTGGCTTCTACAAGTTAGTTTGATCTCAACAGTGAATCACAATGGACATCTTGATTTGTTCAGAATTAATAATGATAAATCAAATGTCTGGAAAAATGCTGCAAACTTTACAGAAATACTACAAATAGAGTCAAATTTTTGAAGCTTCTGCATCTAGTCTAATGGCATTTGGTTATTCTTTTTGTAATTAAGCACAGTTCACATTAAACTAGGCTATTGATCTTCTATACACAGATAATACATGGTATAACTGAGTAGGGGGCCTCTGAAAGGCCTGTGGGTACAGAAGATGAATCAGTACACTGTCAAATTATTAGTAGTTCATGTGAATTTCCAAGTTCTTGTCTCAACTGGGGAAACAATTTGTTCTTTCATCTCTAAATAAGCTTAGTAATTTTATGTAATTAATTAAAATCAGTCGTTTTTAAGTTGATTCAAAACTTGATTTGATTTTTAAACATTAATGCACTTTAGCCTTAATGTTTACTGTCGTCTAATCCAGTGATTACTGATGTCCACTGTGCTGTAACCAGCCCAGATGTTGAAGTTTACGCCCTCCTTCATGGCTTTCAGACGTCAGAGGGAACTCATCTGTAATCAAGAAGTTGGATGCTAATAACATAAAAAAAAAAAAAAAGGTTCAAAGAGGTCCAAAAGTCAAAGTACTGGTAAGTTGCTTTAAACCATAAAAAGTTCACTGTAAAGGAAAAACTGTTTCTCTGGTGTCGGATAAGAAATGGGTTACTGGATCACTTGAAAAGCAGAAGCTCAACCGGGGTTAGTGCCTTTTCATTAAACCTCTAGATCAGCAGTAAAAACAACTTACTCAGTATTTCAGGAACTGCATGTCAGAACTAGTCCTGTTCATCTTGGCAGTATCAGCCTGACCTTCCATTTAACTGTACACAACAAGCATGAAAATGCAGAGCAGTACCTGCCATTTAATCAATCACACACTGCTGATGAAGCAGGAAAAGATAGATGGACCTGCATTTGGATTATCTAGACACTCCTCCATTATTCTTGAACCTGACTGAAGGCTGTGGCAGGTTTACAGAGGAAGAACAACTCAACACAAGCAGGACCAGTACTGGTGTGACATGTGAGGCCTCACTAGTGGAGGAAACACTTAGAACGTGTAGCCAGCAGGGGGCGCTTTGTCATCTTTGTTACTCTCCAGGGAAAACGGAGGGATGCGAACATCAAAGTGGGAGCCATCAGTTCTTTCAATACGAAATGTCCCCCTAGAATAAAAAACAGGACTGAGTGACTCTACTGGCGTGGTAAACAGCAGGTTTAGAGTGTGTAAAATAGTTGAGACATGACTGACAGATGTAGAGTTAATAATTACATGTATATAATATACAAACAATGGCTATGGGATGCAAACTCACCACATGTGACCACTGGGGGCTTGTAGAGACACGTGGCTGCTGTACTGGAAGGCTGGTTGTTCTTTAGACAGCACCGGCTCCTGTTATCACACACACACACAACACAACACTGAATAATGTAAAAGTGTCCTTGGGTGAGATGTGGAACTCTGGGGCCCCCTGATATGCATACAGTGTGTGTGAATATAGTGTAAAAGCACCTTGAATGGTCAGATAAACTAGAGAAGCACTAATATAAAACATTTACCTTCACCACACTGGCAGCCTGATTACATGTTAGACATTTAGCTGTGATTGAAGCAACATTCATGTACCTCAGCAGAACTCTGCGTGTTGAGAGTGAGACATTCAGTAAAGAGGATTTCCACGTGGTTCTTTCTGCATATTGCTGCTTTGTTTCTGTGCAGTATTAGATTACAGGTGGTGTTGTTGATAGAAATGATATTAGATGTTTAACTCGTGTCTCTGCTGAGTGAAAATGACTCGAGCTGCACAGATGAATCTTTCTATGGATCAAACTCCAACCCACTGAGTCAGAACATCATCAAGTCTTTTATTTCTGTCTGAGTGATGTCATCATTCTCTGGGTCTGATTTAGGGAAACACATTAATGAAGCAGTGTTGCTACAACCAGCTGATATACAGAGTTTATCAATGAAAACACCAGCTGACTAATGCTTTTCACATAAGATGTAAATAAAGAGCTGCTTCCTGTTTCATCACTTCCTGTTTCAGTCTGAGACTGAAGCTCATAAAAACATTTATAACTGCTTGATAAATGTCAAACATGAATCTGCACCTTGTTATAATGATTCTAAATGTTTTATTGAGACCCGTCAGAGACACTTTAATGACTCTTAAAATTGTTTCCTGTTTTATAAAAAGCTTTTACTTTTGAACTTTTAAGAAAAGTTTTTCATATTCACAACTTATCCAGAAGAATTTGACTTAACTTGACTTTAAGAGCAATATTTGTTAATGAGATAACTCCCTCATGTAAACAGGGTAAAAACCCTGTTAGGCTATAGGATTATTTCTTTGTTTGATTTTTTGTGTTTTTTTTTTTGTTTGTATACCAACCCTGCCAACAACACCTCGTCCTCGGACCGTCTCCAGGGTTCCCGACAGACTGAAGATCCTCCAGTGCCGCTCCCTCAGCTGGACTACTTCGTTACCCAGATTCTCGAGACGAATACAGTAGCGCCACTGCAGAAGAAGAACATGCACGTTATCGTTCCTTACTTTAGACTGAGTTAATATCCTACACTTAATGTAATCTACTCACCCAGTAAACATGAGAGTTCTGAGCTTCCTGAAAGAGAAAATAATGCAGGAAGGAGAGACAAAGAGAAGCACGTTAACAGTCTAAACAAAAGGCTGCAGGTGTGGTCAGATCCTGAGACCACCAAAACATCAAAGATGGTTGAGGTTCATACGTAAGAAGAGGAGATAAAACAGCAACATGAGTTCTTACCCTCATCCCCATGTAAAAAGGAATAACTGTAACTCGTATGTTCTCTGTGGTTTCCCTGTGGACGTCCGACAGCTCCAGCCAGGGGTGGTTCTTGTCCTGCCAAGCTTTCAGGGTGTCTCTGGCAGTGAACGGTGGAGCTACAGTGTCCAGAGACAAAAAAGACAAATGTCTTTATTGCAAACATAACAGAAGTCATTTGCTAATAAATTATCTGGAAAATGCAAATTTCACACATACAGATCAACAAAATACCAGATGAAAAAAAGAGAAACAGCTCGTTCTATGAAAATACAGCAGGGTGTGAGGTGCTGAGCTAAACAGTACAAGGAATAAATATTGTTCAGACACCCTCTATGTACGATGTGTTTCTATGGAGGTGAAAATACGGGGAAATTTATCCACGAGCCTGACATCACTCACTTCTTCCCTCGTGTCTGAGCGACCAGACGTTGGTTGTTTGTGTACGTTGAGAGTATAAATTTGTTGATTTTATCAGTTTTACCTTCTTTTGGCTTCAGCTTTTCATGCGATGCCTCTTACTGCAGTAAAACAGCTGTTTGTTTCTTATCTGACTCATTTGTTTAAAAGGTACGAGTCTGATCTTTTGTTTCATGATGCTAATGATTAGAATATAATCTTAGAATTTTTATGTTTTATTATGTTTGTGATTTTGTGTTTATGTTTTTCTTCTCGGTGTGTCTGATTTGTTTTTATCATGT
This sequence comes from Pachypanchax playfairii, assembly GCA_006937955.1. NCBI lineage: Eukaryota > Metazoa > Chordata > Actinopteri > Cyprinodontiformes > Aplocheilidae > Pachypanchax > Pachypanchax playfairii. The sequence goes on from SSNP01000052.1 coordinate 2,129,111, forward strand.
GACTGTTTTGTGTTTTATTTTTCTCTCAGCGATAATTGATTCTAACTTAATGTCATGTTGTTGTTCTCTTCTTCAGTGAGTGTTTAGACTAGACTGGTGGCAGCAGCTTATTAATGACGTTTGTTTTTCTCTAAAACGTTCAGGCACCTGGAAGTCTGATGACGTCCAGAGGTCTGATAGTCTCTCGTATCATCTGGACACAGTCGATCACGGATCCAAGAATGTTTTTAATGATTCTTCATCATTATGAGATAGAAGCTGTTTTAACATCTCTGCATTTAACTCCACGATAAATGATCCAGGTGTTTGGTAAAAATAATTCACAATATGGAGGGAACTGAGATGTTTAGAGGTGGTCTGCGCTCTCCGAGTGTTTTTCTAATTATAGTTTGAATTCTGAAGCATCTCTTCAACCTCAGCCTCACCCAGGAGAAGGTACCAGTTCTATGGAAAACATCCCGCCTTGTTCCAGAACCAAAGACGTCTCATCCATCAGTCCTTAAAGATGCAATATGCAACATTTTTATAAAAAGATATATTTTCAACAACATAATTCCTCCACTGGGTGTTCAGAGGGGGGAAGGATGAAAATACAGCATTTCCTTTAACAATTATATTTGAAATAAAATATTTATTCTGATGGGCACAACGTTGGCATTTTGTTTACATCTACCAGCCAATAGTGGGCAGAGTAGAGGAGACCATCGTGGGTTGCCTGATACGGTGAATAGTGTGTAATCAGCGGGTTGAGAAGCTGCTTCGGAGTGCCAGGGAGAGCAGCACTCGGAGAGGATCGGGGGTCAGAGCAGGTTTAGGTGAGTAATTTTCGCTGCATTGGAGAGCACATCCCACATCATGAAAGTCTCATTTTGTTCTACTTAAATAAGCATCTTTTAGGACCCTGGAATTGGAGCCGAAGACGCCATGATAAACCTGCTTCAACCAACCTGCTGTCATCTGGACAAAACAGGCAGCACTATGAGGGTTTCGCCACAAACTATAGCCACGTTCAGTCAGGGTCAGCCAAAAAAAAAAAAAACATAAATAGGAATAGAAAAAGAAAACTCCAACCAGAGGCCACAACCACACTCTGCCCATAAGTTGTCAAAATCCACTTACTTTCGGTCAAAATCAACGCTTCAATAATCAAATGCTGCCAAACATTGTCACCTTATGGGTGGAGTTTAGACAATCTCTGCCGATCCTTCTTAAAAAACCCAAATCAATTATTATACCCCACCCATAAATGAACAGTTTGTAAAACTCAACCCACTAACAAACAAAATTTCCCCACAATCACAAACTCTTCCATAATTTGTAAACATCTCTTAAAATCAGACCATAGTCAAACTCCACCTACACGCAGCCCAACAGTCAGTAAACTGAAAATCTCATTAAAAAACTAAAAACCATCTTCTTCCCCGCTGGCAGACATGTTGTTTGACATCTTAAAAACACCTGGAAGAACATCCACAGCTGTTTTATTATCCTGATCATAATGAGATAGTTTAACTACTGAGGTGATCTGACGTCCACAGTAACTGATTTGTTTGCTGAATGTAGATGCAGTTTTTACATTTTGTAGGGTTGTACATGAGGAACCGCTCAAACAGTTCATGCTGGATTGGGATCTGCTCTGTTGAGTTATATGGCAGAATGTCTTCATGGCTCACATAGTCCAGACCTGAAGGAAGAAAATAAATATCATCACAACAGAGTCAGAAACAACAACATTAATGGTACATTTTCTCTTCAGTAAATGAAAGTTAGTGGTGATGTATGAGGTGCAGGTACGTGTGATGAAACTCCTGATACAATGAGTGAAATTCAAAATGAAAAAAATGAGCTAGACAACGTGTTCTTTAACGTAGACTAGGGCCCGACTGATATGGATTTTTTGATGCCGATACTGACAAAGACTTTAGCGCAGGCCGATAGCCAATATAAAGACTTTAGAGCGGGCCGATAGCCGATATAAAGACTTTAGAGCGGGCCGATAGCCGATATAAAGACTTTAG
>SSNP01000052.1:2131138-2156138 GCA_006937955.1 Pachypanchax playfairii
AGTGAAAATGACTCGAGCTGCACAGATGAATCTTTCTATGGATCAAACTCCAACCCACTGAGTCAGAACATCATCAAGTCTTTTATTTCTGTCTGAGTGATGTCATCATTCTCTGGGTCTGATTTAGGGAAACACATTAATGAAGCAGTGTTGCTACAACCAGCTGATATACAGAGTTTATCAATGAAAACACCAGCTGACTAATGCTTTTCACATAAGATGTAAATAAAGAGCTGCTTCCTGTTTCATCACTTCCTGTTTCAGTCTGAGACTGAAGCTCATAAAAACATTTATAACTGCTTGATAAATGTCAAACATGAATCTGCACCTTGTTATAATGATTCTAAATGTTTTATTGAGACCCGTCAGAGACACTTTAATGACTCTTAAAATTGTTTCCTGTTTTATAAAAAGCTTTTACTTTTGAACTTTTAAGAAAAGTTTTTCATATTCACAACTTATCCAGAAGAATTTGACTTAACTTGACTTTAAGAGCAATATTTGTTAATGAGATAACTCCCTCATGTAAACAGGGTAAAAACCCTGTTAGGCTATAGGATTATTTCTTTGTTTGATTTTTTGTGTTTTTTTTTTTGTTTGTATACCAACCCTGCCAACAACACCTCGTCCTCGGACCGTCTCCAGGGTTCCCGACAGACTGAAGATCCTCCAGTGCCGCTCCCTCAGCTGGACTACTTCGTTACCCAGATTCTCGAGACGAATACAGTAGCGCCACTGCAGAAGAAGAACATGCACGTTATCGTTCCTTACTTTAGACTGAGTTAATATCCTACACTTAATGTAATCTACTCACCCAGTAAACATGAGAGTTCTGAGCTTCCTGAAAGAGAAAATAATGCAGGAAGGAGAGACAAAGAGAAGCACGTTAACAGTCTAAACAAAAGGCTGCAGGTGTGGTCAGATCCTGAGACCACCAAAACATCAAAGATGGTTGAGGTTCATACGTAAGAAGAGGAGATAAAACAGCAACATGAGTTCTTACCCTCATCCCCATGTAAAAAGGAATAACTGTAACTCGTATGTTCTCTGTGGTTTCCCTGTGGACGTCCGACAGCTCCAGCCAGGGGTGGTTCTTGTCCTGCCAAGCTTTCAGGGTGTCTCTGGCAGTGAACGGTGGAGCTACAGTGTCCAGAGACAAAAAAGACAAATGTCTTTATTGCAAACATAACAGAAGTCATTTGCTAATAAATTATCTGGAAAATGCAAATTTCACACATACAGATCAACAAAATACCAGATGAAAAAAAGAGAAACAGCTCGTTCTATGAAAATACAGCAGGGTGTGAGGTGCTGAGCTAAACAGTACAAGGAATAAATATTGTTCAGACACCCTCTATGTACGATGTGTTTCTATGGAGGTGAAAATACGGGGAAATTTATCCACGAGCCTGACATCACTCACTTCTTCCCTCGTGTCTGAGCGACCAGACGTTGGTTGTTTGTGTACGTTGAGAGTATAAATTTGTTGATTTTATCAGTTTTACCTTCTTTTGGCTTCAGCTTTTCATGCGATGCCTCTTACTGCAGTAAAACAGCTGTTTGTTTCTTATCTGACTCATTTGTTTAAAAGGTACGAGTCTGATCTTTTGTTTCATGATGCTAATGATTAGAATATAATCTTAGAATTTTTATGTTTTATTATGTTTGTGATTTTGTGTTTATGTTTTTCTTCTCGGTGTGTCTGATTTGTTTTTATCATGTGACTGTTTTGTGTTTTATTTTTCTCTCAGCGATAATTGATTCTAACTTAATGTCATGTTGTTGTTCTCTTCTTCAGTGAGTGTTTAGACTAGACTGGTGGCAGCAGCTTATTAATGACGTTTGTTTTTCTCTAAAACGTTCAGGCACCTGGAAGTCTGATGACGTCCAGAGGTCTGATAGTCTCTCGTATCATCTGGACACAGTCGATCACGGATCCAAGAATGTTTTTAATGATTCTTCATCATTATGAGATAGAAGCTGTTTTAACATCTCTGCATTTAACTCCACGATAAATGATCCAGGTGTTTGGTAAAAATAATTCACAATATGGAGGGAACTGAGATGTTTAGAGGTGGTCTGCGCTCTCCGAGTGTTTTTCTAATTATAGTTTGAATTCTGAAGCATCTCTTCAACCTCAGCCTCACCCAGGAGAAGGTACCAGTTCTATGGAAAACATCCCGCCTTGTTCCAGAACCAAAGACGTCTCATCCATCAGTCCTTAAAGATGCAATATGCAACATTTTTATAAAAAGATATATTTTCAACAACATAATTCCTCCACTGGGTGTTCAGAGGGGGGAAGGATGAAAATACAGCATTTCCTTTAACAATTATATTTGAAATAAAATATTTATTCTGATGGGCACAACGTTGGCATTTTGTTTACATCTACCAGCCAATAGTGGGCAGAGTAGAGGAGACCATCGTGGGTTGCCTGATACGGTGAATAGTGTGTAATCAGCGGGTTGAGAAGCTGCTTCGGAGTGCCAGGGAGAGCAGCACTCGGAGAGGATCGGGGGTCAGAGCAGGTTTAGGTGAGTAATTTTCGCTGCATTGGAGAGCACATCCCACATCATGAAAGTCTCATTTTGTTCTACTTAAATAAGCATCTTTTAGGACCCTGGAATTGGAGCCGAAGACGCCATGATAAACCTGCTTCAACCAACCTGCTGTCATCTGGACAAAACAGGCAGCACTATGAGGGTTTCGCCACAAACTATAGCCACGTTCAGTCAGGGTCAGCCAAAAAAAAAAAAAACATAAATAGGAATAGAAAAAGAAAACTCCAACCAGAGGCCACAACCACACTCTGCCCATAAGTTGTCAAAATCCACTTACTTTCGGTCAAAATCAACGCTTCAATAATCAAATGCTGCCAAACATTGTCACCTTATGGGTGGAGTTTAGACAATCTCTGCCGATCCTTCTTAAAAAACCCAAATCAATTATTATACCCCACCCATAAATGAACAGTTTGTAAAACTCAACCCACTAACAAACAAAATTTCCCCACAATCACAAACTCTTCCATAATTTGTAAACATCTCTTAAAATCAGACCATAGTCAAACTCCACCTACACGCAGCCCAACAGTCAGTAAACTGAAAATCTCATTAAAAAACTAAAAACCATCTTCTTCCCCGCTGGCAGACATGTTGTTTGACATCTTAAAAACACCTGGAAGAACATCCACAGCTGTTTTATTATCCTGATCATAATGAGATAGTTTAACTACTGAGGTGATCTGACGTCCACAGTAACTGATTTGTTTGCTGAATGTAGATGCAGTTTTTACATTTTGTAGGGTTGTACATGAGGAACCGCTCAAACAGTTCATGCTGGATTGGGATCTGCTCTGTTGAGTTATATGGCAGAATGTCTTCATGGCTCACATAGTCCAGACCTGAAGGAAGAAAATAAATATCATCACAACAGAGTCAGAAACAACAACATTAATGGTACATTTTCTCTTCAGTAAATGAAAGTTAGTGGTGATGTATGAGGTGCAGGTACGTGTGATGAAACTCCTGATACAATGAGTGAAATTCAAAATGAAAAAAATGAGCTAGACAACGTGTTCTTTAACGTAGACTAGGGCCCGACTGATATGGATTTTTTGATGCCGATACTGACAAAGACTTTAGCGCAGGCCGATAGCCAATATAAAGACTTTAGAGCGGGCCGATAGCCGATATAAAGACTTTAGAGCGGGCCGATAGCCAATATAAAGACTTTAGAGCGGGCCGACAGCCGATATAAAGACTTTAGAGCGGGCCGATAGCCGATATAAAGACTTTAGAGCGGGCCGATAGCCGATATAAAGACTTTAGAGCGGGCCGATAGCCGATATAAAGACTTTAGAGCGGGCCGATAGCCGATATAAAGACTTTAACGCGGGCCGATAGCCGATATAAAGACTTTAGAGCGGGCCGATAGCCGATATAAAGACTTTAGAGCGGGCCGATAGCCGATATAAAGACTTTAGAGCGGGCCGATAGCCGATATAAAGACTTTAAAGCGGGCCGATAGCCGATATAAAGACTTTAGAGCGGGCCGATAGCCGATATAAAGACTTTAGAGCGGGCCGATAGCCGATATAAAGACTTTAGAGCGGGCCGACAGCCGATATAAAGACTTTAGAGCGGGCCGATAGCCGATATAAAGACTTTAGAGCGGGCCGATAGCCGATATAAAGACTGTAGAGCGGGCCGATAGCCGATATAATGGCCGATAAATCCATCCACCAGAAAAAATTTCAAAAATATTACTGAAAGTTAAAACACTGCATTCTAAGCTCATTCTTAAGCTCATGTCTACCTGTTATGCTGGGCGGACACTGTGCGATTTTAGAAATCTGACTGTGGGGGAAATGCTCCCACTGCACGACCGGGTTTGTCACTCGTACTCTATTTGACCCTTCGACATGTGTACTCATACTGTACGACTGCTGTCAGCCACGATTATTGACAACCACGACTACTTGTCTGCGTCAGTCGGTGTGTGACGGCACGACGCGCTAGAGTGTGAACAATGAAAAACAAAGGTTCCTAGTTCCTATGATAACCACAGCGTGCCTGACAACAAGATGGCGAGCATGCAGAAAGTTGTTGCAGTTGTGTGCACTGAAACTAAAAAAGAAAAAGAAAGAAAAGGATTTGGGTACGTGAATGGCTGAGGAGACGTGGTTGGTATGGGATGTCCATCCTTCATCAGGAGTTTGAGGTAACGTTAATGTTAAACTATATATTGTTTTACAGTAGCTATGATAGTTTCACGTTAGCATTAGCCAGCCAATGTTGCTCCACCGGTGTCTTCTGCGCAGGTGCGAACGTAGAATCGTGGCGTAACACCGCTCACACTGTACGAGCTACGGTGAAAATTTCTGACATGCCAGAAGTTTGATCGGGAAGTCGCAGCATTATCGTTAGAACATAGCAGCAATTAATCCTTCCTCGTGAGTGTTCTCACACTGTATGGCTTACGACCTCCCAACCGGACATCCCGACGCTACGATGTTTCCACGATGACGCAGCGTGGTCTGCGACGGCAAAATCGTGGCGAAATCCCCTCAAAATCGCAGTGTCCGCCCGGCATTAGACACCATGAACTATCTGAATTATTCACTGATTCCAAAAAATTTAAATAGACAAGTTTATCTATTTCATGAACATTTATTTACATTTTTAACTGGGCATTCTCATTAATGGAGATGCAGAAACACATGACAAAAATAAATCAATAAAAAAAATATCGGAAAATATCTGCAATTTTTTACCGATAGCCGATATCACCCTGGACCCCCATATTGGCCGGTCGATATATCGGCCGGTCGATATTATCGGCCGGGCCCTAACGTAGACCCTCCAGTTTTATAACTCAAATACAGCCCAGTGGAAATACACAGAAAACAGATATTCTTCAGGTCTTCCTGTGAGAACACCATCGGAGCCCTGTGACATACCTGGGATGGCGTAGAGGGCTCTGCTGTCATCATGGTTGGCCAGAAATGTCACTGCTTCAGTCTGAGACCTCTGAGACTGTCAAACACAGAACAAGCTCACAGTCACATACCAGAAGATCACGTCACCGATCGGACTGTAAACAAGATATTCTGTGTCGTTTTAAAGGAGAGTGAATCTGAAAACAGAGCTTACTATATGTGGACAGTCTCTGGTGTCGATGAGGACTTGGTAATAAGTGTGAGTCTTCCCCTTCACCTCCTTGGAGCCGTGGGCTCCGGGGGGCTCGGGTTTGCTGAAGGAAGAGACATCACAGATTTACTTCAATAACCACGATACGAAGCCATTCAGCTCCTTCAGGCGCTGCTAGATGTTACCTGTCAGATACAGGAGGGGTGATGTCTCTATCGTAGAGGCGGGCGTGCCAAGGAAACAAGACGATGCCTCTGTAGCCAAATACACTGTGAAGAAACAGCTGATGGAAATACAACAACAAGGAGAAACTGGATAAATCACTTTGAGATTATATATGAATGTTTAATACAGCATAGGTTAGATGGGATTACAGTCGCTTGACAAGATCATGAAAGAGTACTATAATAACAACACTAAGTAACAGATTTATCACAACTACAAAACAGCTTAGACGGTAAAAACATGTTATATTAGAACATTAAATCAAAAAGGAATTGTAAATGCACATATGATTTATTCATAATGAGAACAACAAAAGGAGGCGTGATGCAGATGAATTCAGCCTTACCTGTCCTGTTTCATATTTGCCATGTTGTTTCACAGCTTCAAACACTCCAACAGTCTCTAAAATTTTCCCTTCAGGCCTGTTCCTGCCAAATACATCACAATTACACACTGCACTTCATATGGAGCTGCATGACGTGCAAAACATGTAAGAATCAAGATCCCTTCTCCGTCTCTGTTTGGTTGATGTCAGGAAACAGGAACAACACTGGGCCTTTCGGTCTCACCACACACACCCACCCACACACAAGTGTGTTTTGTTATCCTTATGGGGACCGCCCATTGACTTCCATTGATTTTAGTAACTAGATTTATACCTAACCCAAACCCTTTTCCTAACCTTAACCATTACTGATCTATAACTAACCCTAAGACTAACTAAAACTCTATTCACACCATACCTATAAACCTAACCCCTAACCCTAAAAAGGGGAGTCCCCCTCATGGGGACCAGGCTTCGGTCCCCACAAGAACCCTCGGACCCCAGAAAGATAGTAAAAGTCAGGAAACGGGTCCCCAGGAGGTCAGAAATACACACACACACACACACACACACACACACACACACACACACACACACACACACACAGGACTTAAACACAGAAGACAACAGCTGGACACTTCAAATAAATAACACTCAGACTTGTGTGCAGCTGCAAAGCTAATCTCCACAGAGATGCAGCGTGGGGATTAATGAGTTGAAAATATAAACACAGAGATTTATTATTTTCTTTCTGGTTGTATTTGAGTATTGGAAAATATAATCACAAGGTAACCCAATTTCACTGGAGAAATGACAAAACAGCATTTAGATTCTGGATAAATACATCTATTAAAGGTCAGGAAGGACTAAACTAAAACACTTTAACTACTGCGGGATCTTCAATCAAACTTTGTATTCCATGGAGTGGATCAGTGAAAAATATAATTAATGCAGTTCAGAATACAAATGTACTGATTGATCTGCAGGTGACTAGAATGGGCCAATTTCCAGCTATCGACCAGGTAAAGGTGCAAATTCCATCACCAGAGGAATATTTCTGTATTTTTGAAGAAAAAGAGGAAAACTTATTTTTTTATTATGTGTATAGACTGAGTTTAAACATAAATGAGAAGAGTTGTACACTAAAACAAAACACAGATTATCTATAGAAGCATGTTCGTGTCAGTCCTTGGTTTTTCTTTGCTGCTTCACGTGTTCCTTAAATGTAAGTCAAACTTTCTATTAGATTCATTTTTGTCCAACTCTGATCTTTCCGAGACCTAGACTGCAAACTTGGTAAAAGCATCAACAACATTGTTTTTGACCCATGTGTGAAAAAATATATAAACAGAAAATTCTGAATCAACCAGTTCTGGTTCTGCTAATAGTTACTCAGAGGGAGAATAAGAGTTACATCCTAAACATTTATTATCCATAATCCGTTACACATTATAAATCTTTGATGATTATTTTAAACCATCTATAGATTTTCTGGACGATTTGTACTCTAAGGTAACATCAAACAGTACAATTCTGTAGCGTGTGGCTGATATAAAGAATGTTGGGTTAAAAACACCAGTTAAAGAGACGTTTATATCTGCTCAGACTTCATTTAGATTCATGTTTTTAGTAACTTTCTTTGAACTTAGTGCACTACGAGCTTCCTACTCTCTGTAAATGATGAACATCAATAAAATGAATCCACCATTGTAGTGTGAAGCGCTTTGTGAGCCCTCTGTCTTATAAAACACTATACAAGTCAACATTCCCACGTAAGAAGGAGCTTGACATGATTTTTTTAGTGTCTAAATTCCACAAAATGAAAGTCAGGTACTTCAGAAACTGAAGATCATCATTTGGAGCTAGAAGCAGCAGCGGCTGCTACCAACTCCAGTCCCGCCCACACGCCACCACTTCACTAAACTTCCAGCCAACTCTGAACAGGTAAAACAGATACATTGAAAATGACACAAGGGATAAATTAAAGATCTTCACCTCACAGTGTTGTGAAGAATAAAAGGTCCAGTTTTTCCAGAGAAAACCAGACCACGAGTTTAAGAAAGGTTAAAGTTGTGGAAGCCAAAACCCACGGAGTAGCGTTTACCTGCCATGCGTGGACTTCCAGGTAATTCTAAACCAGAAAACCAGCAGATATTAAGTTTTGTTTATATGTTAAATATCCAAATTGTTAATACTGACAACTTAGCTAATGTTAAGTATCTGAACAGCTGTGATTTACTTGTGTCCTCCATCTTTCTTTGTCACTGTAAGAAGAATAATTGAAGAAAAGCATTCCATTTTATGATCAGGTCACAAACCATGTATGACACCAGTGGCTTGCTAAATTCAGTCCCTCCATGATCTACTGCCATCCTGTTGCTGTTTTTATTTATGTGGACTAAAGGCCAGTGAAGGCACAGCGCAATGCTCTAAACTGGACACTAGAACATAACACAAAACGAATAAAAACATGAGCAATTTAAAAAACCATGTTTATGCAGCACCCAAAATACTTTGAGAATAAAATAATCAACATCGAAAAACTGCAAAAACCGCTGAGCAGTACTGATACACAGCCAGACCACGGTTCTTGATCCCTGAAGCAGACTCAAAAATGTCAATAAGCTGTGGTTAGAGGTTATCACCAATCTAAAAATAGCCAATGATGCAAACGGAGGAGCTTCAGTCAACAGCGATTCCTGTCCAGTAACCACAGAAACTAAGTACCTCATATTACCAAGAAAAGCTGGCAAAAATAGCAGTAAGACAAGATATATGATTACACTCCAGTGTTACATAAATGAAGGTTTGTGAGTCACTGCTCCTATTCCAAACACAGAGGAGGCGCTCACCCACCTGTACTGACAATACGTTAAGAACACTCATCCTATTAGTTTCTGTCACCCTGCAGAAACCCTTTCTGTGTCAGATCAACATCCTTATACTAGACAACAAGTCACTGCTGCAGAATAAAGAATGTGCAACAATGGATATAAATAGAGGTTAATTAAAAAGGTAAACAGAAAACAATCTTAAATCTGTAATTATAGAATTAGGCTTAATGATGAAAAATACTGCATCATTTATGATGATATTAACTGATGTTGCTGATCGATGTTCTGCTGCAGAGTCAAGGCACATTTTATGTTTGTTTATGTTTATAAGCCTAGCTGCTCTGCTTGATGTGTTATTAACTAATCCCTGAATGTTTCAACTTTTATTACTCATCATAAATAGAAATTATCACCCTTCTAAGTCACATAGGAAGCATTAAAAATGAGTGGAACATTCTTATTGAACACCCTCATTATAGCATCTCTTCAAAAGTTGGTGTTGTGATATTCAGGATGAATTTGAGACACAGGTGAGTTGAGACTGTTCAGTTATTGTAGATGAGAAAAATGTACTTCCTGTACAAACTTTTAAGTGTCATTCCTGCTGTGTAGTAGAATTATTTGCCCTAGAGCAATGGCTCCCATGTGGAAGAGGACTGCATATGTCAACTGCATCTTCGCCATATTGACATCAGAACTTGTTTGCACAAAAAGATGACAACTCTCTGTATTGAGAAAACTTGAAAAAGCCAAATACATGTTGTTTTTTAATATTAGAAATGGTGCATCATCAGAACTTGAGACTTAATCGCAAAACTATAAAAAATTAGGTCAAGTAGAAGTAAAACATTCCAACAGGAAACTGTCAGAGTTTTGTAAGTGTGACTCATGAGAAGACTGTCGTTACTGTCTTCAGTCTGCTCTGGAGCGTGTGATCACACACAGTGCATTACATTCGATATTCTACTTGACTGTTGTTAAATGCACACAAGTTTTTTCTCCAACAATTTCACTTGTCTCTAAAATTTTTGTGTTATTCTACTACTTCATTTCAATCAATATCACATTTGTTCCCAGTGGACATTTTTCCTCATAAATTTGGAGGCTCAAATTTCCAGCAATACAGCCTCAAATATGCATATTAAGAATTTCAAGAAATGCACATTTACCAGAAGTGATGAAACACAGGACCGGGAGGTGTAAACAAAGTGATTTATTGTGTCAGAAACCATGATAGAAAGTGAAGAATCAGATCAGGAATCTGTCATTTCTGAGTGTTTGTCTCTTTCTGAGTGAGAAATCAATGATTCAGGAGGAGAAACATGCGCCTGCGACTCTGCTGGCACTGTGTGAGTTTATCCTTCTGATAATAATTACAGCAGATTATGACTAAGTCAAGTGAACTGTGCACGTGTGTGTGTGGGGGGGGGGGTGATAGCTTTGAGAAGAGCAACATTCATTACGCATCCTCATCTCTTGTTAGTGTTATAACAGCAGCTCGTTTCAGTCAAAGATTCTGCTGATCTGACAGCAGCAGCTCATTTTAAACTCCAGTTTTTATTCAGAACACTGTTCAGAGTGAGACATCTTGAAAAGAAGATTTCCACACAAGTCTTTGTGCATATTGCTGTTTTTTTCTGTGCCGTATTCAATTACAGGGCGTGTTGTTCATAGAAATTATGTTCAACTTGTGGCTCTGCTGCGTGTAAATGGGTTTGATTCCAGTTTACCTGCACAGATGAATCCTGAAGTCTTTTATTTCTGTGTGAGTGATTTCATCATTCTCTGGATCTGATTTAGGGACATACGAAGCAGTGTAGCTACAACCAGCTGCTATACAATGTTTCACCAACCTGAAAACTTTGTTAAAATGTAAATCTTTTTAAAAAAAATTATGCTGAGAGTATGTGTCTGTTTAAAATACCAAACTATTTTGAGAGAATAAACGTATAAGATAAAAATACAATCACTGTTAATCAGGAAGCCAAGGACAAATCACTTATCAAATACAAAAAACGGCAAGAACAGATTGTAATAAAAAAGATCGGACTTGTGATATTTCACTGTCCAGTTTATCCTTTTAGTCCTGAAAGACTGAGATTCTACACACATTTATTGTGTTTAAACTGTTTTCAGTAAATGCAGGTTTAGACAGTTTGTTGACCAACAGCAGATTTATAGAGTTGTTATTCCACTACTGACGGAAAACCAGCTTTACTTCAAATCCCGGTCAGTCAGATCAATCAACTTCACATGTGACTCAGCAGATTATAAAACTCGTTTGGTGTAAAAATGTTCCAGGTTGTTTTTATCTAACGTGCAATGCTTTATCTCAGAAGGCTGGAGTCAGTCACATAATACTGTCAAATTGCTGCTGAGCCCATGCTGCCTGTGAGCCAGCTGGTGACGCGGACTGGACACTTTTTTTTTAAGCAGCAACGTTAAAATAAAAACATCAAGCTCATAATAAAATCCCACCTCACTCAAGAATTCCACATTTCTTAGCCTACAGTGCTAGAAGCTTATACATAGCTACCGTTTAGCATGTTAGCTTGGACAGAGAAGGACATTGGCTTCGTCTCTTACCGTGATGACAGAAACCTCCGCGGCTGGAACCCGCTCAGGAGCCCGCATGCTCGGCATTGTGACCGTGCAGTATACGCATCAAAGCCGCTGCTGGGCTCAGACACACTCAGTATTCTGTGCGAGTGTTTTCTGCTGTACTTGCTGACACTACTCAAAAACACTCGCCGTAACGCACAAGCCGCCATCTTTTCTTACACTTTCTGCGTCCGTGCGTGTTCACGTCACATGCAGCTCACGCTGATGCTGCCTTCAATAAACTTTTATACAGTAGGAACGTCTTCAGCAAAACCTTATGAGATCTTTGTTTACACGTTTTTGTTTGTGTCTCTTAAACGCATAGAATACTTTAATAATATTGAAAATGTATACAAAAAAATGAACTGTTGTTATTAAATCTCCAAAGCATCAGTTTCTGCGCAACATTGAAGAGCAACGTTATGTACAGAAAAAAGTTTAGTTTCCAAGGGTACTTGAATGTATCAGAAGCCCTCACGTGTGAGGTAACGAGCAAAATTTGTAACAAAAGATAAAATAAAATTAAGAAATGTTAACATATTTAACATTAAATATTTTAATAAGGTTATTGAGAGGGTTTTGCAAGTTTTCATAACTTCATACTGAAATCAGCGTCAGGCTTTCGCATCAAGTCACGTGAGTCAATTTAGGTCACGAGACAAACAATATGGCTGCTTATGTTTAGTTTGTGGAACGTCTAGCTAGTAGCATTCATTAAACGATGTTTCTCTTTTTGCTCAGTTATAAATTAATCTAATTTAGGCGCTGTATTGACAAAGAGTGTATTTAAACAGTGGTGTTGATAAACGATCGTCTTCTAAGTAACAAAGCAACATGGCATCTTCGTTTGTTGTCGGGGAGAGATTCAGAAGTCGAGTCACGGAGCTGTTGGAAAAGCAGAACTCATCTCTGCCACAAGAATTAAAAGATGAACTGAAGGGGCTTCTAGAAAAGTCACATCCAACCATCCTGTCCTTCAGCACAGCAAGAAAACTAAAAACATATCTTGAGGACGAAGGTAAAAATATGGTTTAATTTATTTTTGAAAACAGACAGAAGATTTAAATAATCAGAATTCCTCTATGTGATAGGAAGAACACTTGACGTAATATGAGATGTTACAGCAGCATTAGGTAACATTCCCTTGTGATTATTCTTCAGGACATCCTTTCTACCTGTATGAGTTTCTGGAGGATAGTTCACTGCACCTGCCAGAGGTTGTGAAGCCTCCCAGGGTAAGTTCAGTCATTATATTTAATGTGACTATCATTTATAATTTTGCAAACAAAACATGATTATCCCAAGAGAAGTGTTCAAGTCTGTAGCACATTCACTTTAATTTGCAGAGTTCATAAAAACCCTTTCTTTTTATTAGAACATGAACATCAGATGTTGAAACTAAAATATTTTACCATTGCACAAAATAATATTTACTCATTTTAATTTGTAACACATCTCTAAAAAGTTGTAACAGAGTCAAAAAATGCTCTAAAAGCAGCACAATTAAAAAACAACTGAATATTTGACAATTAGTTAACTGGCAACAGCTCAGTTTCAACATCAGACATGTTGTTTATGTTCTAGATTTGTAAATAATTTCAGGGAGTTTTAGTTACATTTTACACATATTCCCCACTATTTTGGGGCTGGTGTTGTATTAATGTGATATGAGTCCTCTCACATCAGAACAACCTAAACTACACTTAATATCATGAGGTAAGTTGTGTTTTATGTGCCTTGTTTTAGAATCCTGAGCTGGTGGCACGTCTCGAGAAGATCAAAGCAAAACTTGCTAATGAGGAATACAACAGGATGACACGTAACGTTAACACTCAGGTACGTTTTCAATCAGGATTCTTTCACATTGTGGAAATATCAGAATTTAAATCCTGCAGCACATTTACAATTAAGGAAGAACATTTTATCTTTTGGATGATCATGGTTCTGATTTATGTCGGAGGTTTTTGGTAAACAGTTTTATTTGTTTTCAGGAAATCAGCCGAAATGGGACTCTAGCAGATTTTGGACAACAGGGTTAGTTTATTCTAATTGTTTTCTGTTTGACTGTTACGTTGAATGTCTTCCAACAGGGTTTGAGTTGTTCAGCTTGTCTTCTCTCTTCTCTGTAGTGCGATCAGTAAAAGCAGTTGTGGTGACGGTTTTTAACTTCTTGGTGACTGTAGTTGCAGCTTTTGCCTGCTCCTACATGGGAAGCCAGTATTTGTTCACTGAAACGACAGCGGTAAGAAAATATTCAACCTCAGTAATGTATCTGTCTTTCTGTCTGGATTTGATTGCACTATAGACATCAATGAAATGCACACGGCTATTAAATAAAACACGACGGCACATCTGGGAGAACATTTTTAATTAAATAAATAAAAAAGCAGAATCCAAATCTTGTAGAAGGTCCAACATCTAGTGATCTAGTGATCGAAGTACTGTATATGTCTAATTTAGAGACCAGAACTGTAGGAAGCCTTTGAAGGTTGTCAGTCTCATGTGTGTCATGAATATGGGAGTCCAACATTCATCCATCACTCAACGAAGATCTGGTCACACGTGTGGAAACCCAGACATCAGGACATCCTCGTGGGTGTTCTCAGGACAGAAGGGATTTTAACCCACAGCAAGTTCTGAGTCTTCCTTAAAGGCTCCTACCAGTAGATGATGCCTAGAAAAGGTAGAAGAACGCCAACAAGGAGGCGTCCTGATTCCAAACCACGTCAGCTGATTCTTTTATTCTAGAAGTTTAGCAGATCATCATATGGCTCCTTGTGAAGAGGAACTTCTCTGAAGAAAATAGCCGTTATAGTTAAAACTCACCTGAAGCTCATGTCTGCGGTTGGTTCTGGATTTATGGTGGACCAGTACACCAAGAGCTTTTGGCATCAGTTCCTTGTTCACTGATTGTCAATTACTGCAGAGAAGATCCTGATTTATCTGTTTGTTGATCTTTTACTTCATTCTAATTTAATTTAATAAGTTGCTGCTGTGATGTTTCTTGTCATTTAGAGGTTTCTTTGTTTTATGGTTCACAGGTATAATTGTGTGAAACTAAACTTACCTGAGCTGTTGTTTGTGTTGCAGAGGGTGATTTCAGCTGTGATTGCTGCATCAGTAGTCGGGCTGGCCGAGCTCTACGTCCTGGTCCGGACTATGGAGGGGGAACTTGGGGAGCCATAGCTCTTAAGCACAACAATACAATTTGTTAAATTATTTTTTGTAATTATTAATATAATTTTATTATTGTTAAGGAGGTAGATTAAACTCCTGCCCATGAATTAAACACAGTGTTTGTTTCATTTTTTCATCTTATTTTTCTGCTTCATTCCAATAAAAATAAAATGTTTCCCCGACTCTGTTTAAATAAGATGTAATTACAATTACATAAGTACTTTTATTACGACCCTTCACTATAAAATAGTTTGATAAAAACACATTCACTTGGTATAATCTGTGAGTTTATTTATTTATTCTGGGTTTTGTTTGACAACTAAAATCCCACTCAGATTAATTGTCTTGTTTACAAGGGTGTCCTGAGGGGGAGGGAGGGGGGGGGACAGATAACCTTTTGTTGAGTGTGTCACCTGTAAGAAATTCACAAAATGGATTTACATTAAATCTGCAAGAGGAATTAATTGTCCATGTAAAACATTTTTATTCTCTATTTCAGTTTGTCTACAATCTAATTGGTCGAATCACAGATTACATTCATTCGTTAGATTTTCTGAACATTATCGATATTAAAACTATTGACAAATGAAGTGAATAACATAATAACTGTCTTGCTGCACTTCACAGGTAACAGCCTTGTTGTACATGTCCAGAAACACAATGAAGTCAAAAAGTTCTTTTTTCAAAGACGTGTTTTATTTGTACTTGGAGTGTGTTTGTTTAATCCAGGAAGAACATTTCATTTTAGTTTGAAAAAATGTTATTTTTGGTTTTGATAAACAATAATGAAATATTTTGAAAAAAATAGATAGTTTTAAAATAATTATTATGTAATTGGCTCAGATTTATCCATATTTAAAATATTATAGTGACATTTTGATCGCAAAGTTTGTTTTGGGGGGGGTTGGTGGTTCATTAGTACTGTTGCTTTGCAACATGAAGGTCCCAGGTTCAACTTCTGCATGTTCTCTCGTCCACGTGAAGGTTTTTACTGAATTTCATCCACTGGTGACTGTAAACTGGTTCACGGTTTGAGATTCAGTTCATCTGCATGCAGCCGTGTGATTTACTGGTGACCTGTCCAGGATGGGTCATCAGTTCATGTGACCGTGCACAGGGATCAACAGGAGTAGAAAATACATGGATAAATAACATTTTCTTGCTCTAAGCAATAACAACGTGTGTATTTTCAATCCTCACCCAGAACAACACAGATCCTTTTTACTGATCCCGTCTCCACAGATGATTTTATATTTTTGTAAACCACACCACTCTTGTCAAGTCCTGTTATATCAGTAGATAGATTAAAATATGTAACCACATCTGGAATATAAAAAAGTATCTTCTTAAAATCTGAGATTTGACACCCGGATTAAAGGTTTATTGAAAGATTATTTGGTATTAAAGATGATTATGATATAGAGGGATCTCTGTCCGGAGCTGGATGCACTGTGTGCACTCCTGTCTGTCGTGTTTGCCTCATTATACCTTTCATGTAATATTTCAAAACTTAAATCCAGGGTGAATTACTGAGCCTGTAAGCTGATAGACTTTAATTTAGTTCTTATTTTTCTTTTTTCATTTCCTCTGTCCATCTAAACCCTGGATTCTATGGGGAAAATATTTTGATTTAGAAAATAATTATTTCTGTCATTGTATCTTACTACAAGTAATCATTTTAATCGGTATTATTTTGAAGATAATACACGAGGGGTCAGTGCAGTTAAACATGCCATGGTTTATCTTAAAGCTGGAAAACACGAGCTGGCATTTGTAAGAAGTAACAACGCTCACAGGCCACTTTATTAGGTACACCAGTTCAACTGAATCAACCAGTCACACGGGAGCAACTCAATGCATTTAGGCTTCTAGACATGGTGAAGACCACTTACTGAAGTTTATATTTAGCATCAGAATGATGAAGAAAGAATGTTTAAGTGATCTGTAGCTGGGATGGTTGTTGGTGCCAGACTGGCTGGTGTGAGTATTTCAGAAAGTGTCGCTTTGCTGGGATTTTCATACAATCTTCTCTCAGGTTTACAGAAAACAGTCTGAAAAAGAGAGAAATGTTCAGTGAAAAGCCGGTTGTGTGGATAGAAATGCCATGTTGAGGTCAGAGGAGAATAGACAACAAGAGCTGATCTGAAGAACATCATAAGGCAGATGGGCTGCAGCAGCAGAAGATCACACCAGGTCCTAACAGGTGAACAGGAAGCTAAAGTTAGATTTTACACAGCATCACCCAAATTGAGCAATAATAGACCGGAAAACTTTGTCTCGTCTGATGAGTCTCGACTGTTTGGATTTTTTTGTAAAGAAGATCCGTCATTACAGTCAAGAATTTTTTATATATATTATTATTATTATACTATATTTCAGGCATTAAAAGTGATTCAAATAAGTCTAGTTGCTTTTGATTCCACTGGTAAGGACCCAGACGGGAGGATGAAGGATCTACAGCAGCGTAGGATGATGCACCATGTCATAAAACTCATCTTTAACACAACAATAAGTTCACTGAACTCCAGTGTCCTCCACAGTCATCAGATCTTTGGAGTGTGGCGATTAACATCTTCATGGATGTGCAGCAGACGGATCTTCAACAACTATGTGGTGCTATTATGTAAACATGGAGCTGAATCTGTGAGGAATGTTTCTGACAGCTTGTTTAATCAATGAGTTCAAGCAGTTCTGAAGGTGATTCATTAAATACCTGTAACCAACTCAAACAATCTAAGTTTCTAAGTACTGTAGTTATTTGTATGTACAAAGATAATGGAGTAAAGTAATTGTTTGTATTCAATAATATAAACAAGGGTAGATGATGCTTTTTAATATATAAATACAAGTTATAAAAAGGTCACACTCTATTTCAGGGATGAATATAATTTAATATGGTGTGTGATATCTTTAGACGTGTTAGAATAAATGATCGAATACAGTCCAATTTATTAAAATTTAAATTCTGTCCATCACTGGACCACTGGAAGCTTAAACAGTTTAATATTAACGAAGTGATTTTGGGCAATTTACGTTGTGTGTATCTGTAACTTCAGTGAGTTATTCACAAATTAAAGCTTTTATTATCAGTAAATTTAGATTGTACCTGGATTAAACATATATTACACTCCAGAGTGCAACATTAATTTATTCCTTAAAACAGATTGAAACCATACAACATGAAAAATATGACAAAAACAAACAACGCAACAAGTTCACTTTCTCACAATATGAAATGAAATTTAGTTAAGGAGGGACAGAAATACAGCAACATTTATACTCTTGATCTTGTTCATACCCTCATAAAGAATCATCAGAACTCCAAAAAGTTGGTAACAATCGCAGCGTTGTAGATCAGATCAGAAATATATCCCATAGAGGTCTGTGGTTCCATTTGTGGGTGATGATGAAGGTGATGTTGGCGACTCTGTCCTTGAGTTACTTCCCAGTACATTGACTGAGGGTGGGAAGGAACTACCTGGTCTACAGAACTGTTAGTCATGCCTCCAGCACCGGTTCCATAAATGGGCTGGGTCCCAGATGCAGCGAGGGTCTGGGGCTTGAAGTTTGAGAATCCCTGGAAGGAGCGGCTGCAGGCCGGATGGTGGGACTGCCTGCTGATGGACTGAGGAAATGAACCAGCAATAAAACTGCTGATCGTTGGTCCCAAGTGTTGCCTGTAGTTCTCTTCCTCCCAGAGAGAGTCTGAAGCCTTTGAGCAGCTTTTGAGCAGTTTTTGAGCGGGCGGTTGGTGAAAGCATGAAGAAGATGGTGACGTGGAAGATGTCGAGTTGCTGTAGATCTGGATCCAGTCCGAATAAATGTGCGGAACTTCTTCATGTGGGTTGTTCTGATCTTGCCTAAATATGTCTGCCAGAGTGGTGGTTGCTGGGTATGGAGGGGGTCCGGTACCGAGACAAGGTTCAGCAAAACCTCTAACTCTCACATCAGACTTGGTAGACTTAGGGAGTCTCCCGGTCTTAATACTTCTAGCTCTTCTATTTTGGAACCAAACCTAAAGAAAGCAACAAGTTCAGATCACTGATACGTCTGAAAAGTCAAACATTTATAAATTTGTATTTACTTCCCTGAAATAATCAACATCTAAACTGAAGCTCACCTGTATCTTGCTCTCGGGCAGGTGCGTGTGCGCCGCCAGCCTCTCCCTCAGGGTGATGTCTGGGTACGGGGTCACAGCAAAGGCCCGTTCCAGTTCAGACAGCTGTGCTCGACTGAAGATGGTCCTCTTTCTTTTCCTCTGACCCTCCATCGAGCTGGAGGACTTGTCTGGTTCTGGAGAGGACACGACACACTCGCTCCGTCCATCTACCGTCATGTATCCGAGAGGAGGTGGACAAATTAGAAGCAAACTGTAATAAACTCACCATTAAATGATAATTTAATATCTTTAATAAAGTTTAAAGTCAACAACGTTGAGCTTAACATTTTTACAGGTTTACAAGATATAGAAAAAGAATATATAAATTACTATTTTAAAGAGTAATATAAAACTGAATTAATTTTATTAGTATTGTTTTGTTCTATCTTATTATTTATTTATTAAAAGTAGGTCACTACAACAACTATAATCATAATAGGTATCAAGACGAAATTATTTAAAATCTTTATTGGATTCAAAAGATCCGATCAGTCTCACCTTTACAGGGTTCCTGTTCTCCAAGCAACCCGTCCAGATCCATCCGGTCCTTCAGCTGGTTCTGTTTCATTAACAAGACCTCTGAGTCCACAAACAAAGCCATCACCTCTGGTACACAGACACACTCACTTCCTCTGCTCAGCCTCCACTGATGCTGTGAGGAGGAGTCAGGAGCATCTTATATCCCGCTCGCACCACATCATGTCCTGCACCTATTTAATCCTCCACTTATTTACAGGCTTGTTTTATACTTCATAAAGATTTTATTAACAGTATTTAAAATGTTCTGCGTGATGGACTGATACACAATCGATCACTGAGGTATTTATGAAAAAGTTAATAATTAACTTTTCACACTATTTTTCCATATTAATGTTTCCAGAACACATTATTCAATAACTAGATTCTTTAAAAGTCTTTACCACGTGTATGTTTGTTAAATTATTCACTGAATATTTCAACATTTTCTCAAGTAGGTCAGAGCCCCTTTTAATCTACTGAACTCATAACGACCCCCTTCTCCCACAAAACAAGTCTGAGATTATAACCCCTCTTAATCTTTGAGATCAACATGACATCATGTCATTACACCCCACTTCAGGCATATTTCAAATGTCCTGTAAACATATATTAAACTATTTTCATAACATCTGATGTTATTATATATCTCTGAATGATTTGACAGGATGTGTGTAACAGGACGGGGTTTTCTTCATGTGCATTTAGTCATTTACAGATTCATGTTGGGAAGTTTCTTAAAGTACATCAAGACCTTAAATCTTCTTCATTCATGTGAAACTCCAAATTAAAATACAGTAGAATTGTTTTTTATCTGTTTTACTGATTTTTAAACTTTTAATATTCATAAACAGAAAACAAATATAGAATTAAATGTAAACATGTTTAACAGGATTATGAGAGAAATCTGTTTATTTATTTGTGTTTGTATGGTTACAGTCTTGTGGAGGAATCTGAGAATTTTCTTAGTTTAGTGATAACAGCATAACTAAAGGGATGGATCCGGATAAAGTAACACTAAATCAATTCATGAGTCATTCATCAACACTCCTGAGTGATGAAAACATTTAAAATAACAAACATTACCTCCCTTCAGCAGCAGAACATCAAACATTTCACGATTAAATTCTTTTAAATCAAAACACATCCAAATCTGAGCTGGACAGAAAACACTGGACAGCTGTGAGACAAGTCCAGAAGCACAAAATCCTGAAAAATAAAAGGATAAAAAGGATAAATTTATGAAAACG
This sequence comes from Pachypanchax playfairii, assembly GCA_006937955.1. Lineage (NCBI taxonomy): Eukaryota > Metazoa > Chordata > Actinopteri > Cyprinodontiformes > Aplocheilidae > Pachypanchax > Pachypanchax playfairii. Next base: position 2,151,880 of record SSNP01000052.1, read on the forward strand.
TTTCAAACAAATATAACTAATAAACAAATATAGTAAGTTATAAAATACCACTTGACAAACTGATGGATTTGATCCACTCATCATTTCTATGGAAAGATAAAAAGAGTTAAAGTTAATAGCAGCAATAATAATAAATACAAACATGGAGAGTAAAGACAGCAGAGTGATCATCATCATCATCATCATCATCATCATCATCATCATCGTCATCATCATCATCATCATCATCATCATCATCATCATCATCATCATCATCATCATCATCATCATCAATTTATTTAAAAACTGCAGTGAAGCAGACTGAGGTGCTTTACACAAATAAAAACAACTAACAGAGATAAAAATAAACTGTTTTAAATGTTAAAAGTGAGGACATTGGACATAGTTTGACCTTAGTGTCAGGAGTCGTGGGGGACGGTCTCTTGCTTATTGTTTGTTTTGGGGGGTTTTAAGTGTCAGTTAGTCTTTCAGTGTTTCTTATATGGTCGTATCACTTCCTGTTCTGCACCTCTACAAATTAAATCTGTTGCTCATATAAATGCACATTTAAAATGAATTGAATCTTTACATTATTTCATATTTTTCGTACTGTGAGACTCAATAAAAACACTGTGTCCAGTTTACAAACATTTTATTGTATCATCCCTGTACAACATATTTAGATGAAACTATCACTCAGCAGCTCGTCACATTTTATGTTGTATTTAAAATAAATCCCCTAAAAGTGTTTCAGCTGCATCTTTGACCCTTTGAGGTTTTTATGAAACATAACCCATAGGTGCAAAGGTTCATATGGATAAAATCCTAAAACATGAATTATAAAAGTTAATATTTCTACATCACAGCAATGTGAAAGCTTTTTTCAGTATAAGTCATCTACCTATGCACTTATACACTAAAATACTGAAACACATCTGTTGGTAAACCAGCTTTGAAGCTGTGAACACTCTCCCTTTGACAGCACACAAAGTAAGGAAAAGTAAAAGTTCATGACTATGAGACGACTCAGTCGACCCAAATGAGTCTCAGTTCAGCTTCCTGCGACTGACAGAGAAATTTACTCGAACTGACGACACGTTTCTCTGCTGAAGTCGTCTGAGATTCACTCAAACTTGCGCAGGTGGTTGTACAGCGACTGGACGTAGGTGAAGACACACATGGGGTCTGGTTTACGACCCATGATCATCATGTCCTCCACTTCAATGAGACGGTCACATCCAGCCTTCACCCTGGAGATGGGGACAGACAAAGGACAAGTCAGAGGAACACTTACAGAAAACCTCAAATACATTTTAGACATTTCTGATTGATCAAAAATGTTCAACAGAATTTTGGTCTATTGGGGAATCTGAAAAAAAGTTCTATTTATTGGTGTGTTAAACCAACACTAAGTAACTTTTCAACCTTCATGAAATAGTTTCGTAACTTCTGTGATTATATGGCGACTTACAACAAGTTGAATGACACCTCTGTCATGGCTTGAGGGGGTCTGTATCGCTTTCACTGGCACTAAACAACTTTGAGGAGGATGTGAACCCTGCCACACAAAAAACTACGAATGGATAGGCTGCTTTTCGGCATACGTCACTTCCCCTTTCGTCATAAACACGGAACTCGATGCGACCTGTTACGCGCAACTGCAGCCAACATGGCAGAAGCCCCGAAAGAACGAAAAGTTTTGTCTGAGGAGACAAAAAAAAGAAAAAGGGAGAGTAACCGGATAAAAGGACAGTCAAGAATCAACATAGGCCCGGCTTTCACTCGCTGGCGTGAGCTCAAAGTCGAGGAGGGATTTCCGACTGATGCTGCCGTGGCTCTGTTCCTGCTGGACTAGTAAGTATCTTTCTATTCTCAAATCAAAATGCTAATGCCAGCTTTCAGAAATTTGCATGGAAGTAATAACTGGCCACCAGGTTGACAGTTCATTCACTCAGCCACTGGAAACCGAAATGTAATGTAGTTCAATCCAACTGCTGGTGGACGGGTATCTGGATTTTACGACGCTACGCGCTGGTGCTCATGGGAAATGCAGGCTTCGTTCACGTAAAATAATACCGCTTTTGTCCAGTGGCGCCGCCAAAATAAAACTAAACTGAAAACTCCTAAGTACTGCTTTAAATCAGATGAAACATAATGAGGAAATTTTCATACAGTTTGAAAACATTAAAAAATGGCCTCAACATAACCCTAAAAACACTGACGGTAATGTTTTATAGAGTAAACGGTAAATGCACGCCCGTGCTGCAGGCGTCCGTGGTGTCACATCTACTTGTACGAGCCTGCAAAACCAAATTCTTTCACCACAATATGATAGACTGAACATTTCCTCCAGATTATTTCTGATTAATTTAATTCTAAAAGGTGTTAAAGGCTCCTTTTAAGTTCAACATGTTTCTACTTCCACTTCTGAATCTGGCAAAAGCTCTTATAATGAAAAACAAAGAGAGTCTCGAACTATTTCTGAACTTTCCTGAAAAAAATCATCAAAAATCCATCCAGAACTTTCAAAAAACCTCTTTGTATGAGATAATAATCAGATGTATCTGTATCCTGTCTGGTTAACAAGTCTCATGTTTAATATTTACATATTCCAGACTGACTCACTCTGCAATCCCAAAAGCCAGCTCAAAGTTGTGCTTGCGGTTGTCAGGTGACAGAGAGTTGTAGTCAAACTCGGTGGGGAAGAAGGAGTGAACAAGGGCGCAGAAAGCCATGCCATCACTCCAACTGGACGAGAAGTTCTGGATATCGATGTTCTGCAGAGAAGCACAGAGAGGAGGAAGATGTGCTGAGTGTTAAACCTTTAACAGGTAGCTTGTTGTAGCTTCACAAAGATGTAACTTTACTCACCGTCTCTAATTCTAATGAGTGAAAGAGGCATTTCTTTCCTCTGCTACTCTATATATGTGTTGTGTTTGGCTTGAATGAAATGTCAAATAACAAGCATCGTTTTCTGTGTTTTTTTAGCTAAATCCTAATTAAGGTCTCAGCTTTGTTGTCGTTACATGAACCAAACTCACACCGTGCAGCAGAAGAAGTCTGCAGGGAAGGAAAGGACACAAGAGTGCAGCCATGTCTGAGTAATGAGCCTCAGACCATTTCAGATCTGTGTGATTGTCACACAAATCACAAAAATACACAAGACATCGAATGTCACATGCACTACTGTAGCTGAAAGTTAAACGATGTCTGGGATGTCTGACTATGGATAACTAGAAGAAGATGGATGGATAAAAAGAAATACTACACATACATTTAATTACGTGGAAAATTGTACATATGCATGAATAGATACTGTCTGTGTGGACATCTGCTGGTCATATCCAGGAGGAGTTTTACCTGGTAGCCTATGGTCTTAGAGCGGCACCACTCAAGAAGAATCTGCTTGATACTGCTGGCACTGGAAACCCCAAAACTCTGAGACCGTTTCACTGGTTTAGGGCGACTGTGTAGCAAAAACAAAGAAGGCATAAATAAAATGGATGTTTGAGTATTGTTATTGCAGGGTTATTCAAACATAGCACTTTGTTACACTTACCAGTTCCTGGCTTCAGAGTCCAGTTTTTCAAAAATAGACGGACGAGCGTGAGCCCCAATGTTACGGGGGAGAGTCTGTGATCTCACCAGCTCCCGCCTCCTCTCTCCCACCTGCTCGAAGGGCCTGTCACTGCTTCCATCACCATCTCTGCAGGGACAGAAGAGTCACATCAAGAGAACCCTTCATTTATCATAAAAGTACCTGTTTTAACTCACACTCACCTCTCAAGCTGCCGAAACCCTGAATAGGTGACAGACTTAGCAGGAGCCGAGTTTCCCTTTTCTGCTGAGGACATACTTGGAAAGTCAGTCCCATTTCTAAATGTGTTTTGTATGTGCTGTGTGGCTCGGTGACAGTGTTTTATAAACACTAACCCTGAAGGCTTGGAGATCCCAGAACTCTGGTGGGTGTGGGGGCCCATGTTTTGGCAGAAGATACTGATAAAAGAAAGTCAAAAGTCTAAATTAAGAAAATTTGCACAGCTAAATGTAAATTATTCATCAGTGTTAAAAAGGAGAAAACACTTTGAATGAGTGATTTAGCAACTAACTATCAGACACCTGGTTGAACCGGAGAATCCTCGGTGGGTTGATGATTAGAGGTACTGGGAGCTGACAGACAGGTGGATGTGACCTCAGAGCCGGGGCAGGACAGAGAACCCACAGGGCTGCTAGGAGAGACGGTACAACCTTTGATCTCAGCTGTTTTGGTTGTAGCTGTG
>SSNP01000052.1:2161138-2172833 GCA_006937955.1 Pachypanchax playfairii
TCTTACATGTTGAAATGTAAATGCTGTCATGGAGAATGGAGAAAATAATTCATGCAGATCAAACACAAGGAACTCAAAGATAATAATAAAATAAAAAGAAGGGAAAACTGATGAGTCAACAACAAAAAAAAAAAAACTGACTTACAAATCCAGTTTAAAATAAGGAGCAGGGAACAAAAAAAGCACAAGGGAAGAGATGGTAGGAACAAAGATGAACAAATGAGGACAGGTAACTACTGAGAGGGAACACCTGAGGGGAATAAACAAATTAACTGAATAAATACAGGAGTGGAAGCTGAACAATGAACATGACTGAGAGAATTAACGAAAAGTGTCCAGAAAGACATCAAGACAGTAAAAACGGACTGAAACTGAATAGAAACACAATCAGCCCCCGAAACAAACAACCCCCACCAGAGGGAGACAAAACCACTTGGAGCCGAGAAACAGGACAAGAAGAAATAACATCAGAAACAAGATCAGAGGGAAACACAAGCCAATCTTCTAATTTTTAAATTTAAATGTTATTAATATGTATGTAAAACTAAAGGGGAGTTGTGTGAAAGAGTGAATCAGTAACATTAAAAGAAAGAAATTAGGATTTTTGCTTTTTTTACTTAAAAAACACTAATCTATCAAATAAATGTGTAGTTTTTTATATCACCCCCCTCCCCCAAATAACAAGATATTTGTACATTTATAAGTTTGTGTTTGAGCTGAAAGTCATTTGTTTATTTTGTATAAATAGATCTGCAAATGAATTAATAATTCTAATGTCTGAAACAGAGATATTTACATGTTTTACTGAGATGGTACATATAGTAACATATTTTTCGTAGCAAATAGATGGATTCATTTTAAAACTAAGACTTTCTTCAGTCTTTATTACATTATTTTTTTGTTAAATTGAACTGCCTGAATGTTGTAAATGCTGAAAGAAATACTTTCCTAAACCTTCAGCTGTTTTGCATTCGATTTGTGTGATCACAGTTTTTCCCTTTAACTTCTAAAAATTAAGAGAATATCAAGTCTTCTTTAAGTATAACACCTGTAACTGATCCAAATTACAGCATTATAACTGTCCCCTGAAAAAACAGATCAACCTCTCTTAAATCCTCTGAGCATTAGCTACTGAATAATGTTTCTTGTTGAAGAGATGCTACTTGGTAAACAGTTAGAAAGACTGTTCAGTTAGATTATTAGATCTAATAACCTGCCTGAGATCAGACCTGTAATGTTCTCAGTTGGACAAGCTGAAACTCTACATGCTAACTAAACTATCCTCACACTCATGCACACTCGTACACACTTATGCACACTCATGCACACTCGTACACACTCATGCACACTTGTGCACACTCATGCAGACAAATGCAACTATATTCCAGTCTTGCTTTGACACTCCATGTTGTGTAAATGTGTCTTAGACTGAGCTCATTGTGCAGGAATGCTTTTGGCTCGTGTGTTAAAAGGAGGCTGAATGACGCACTCTGTGTGTGTGTGTGTGTGTGTGTGTGTGTGTGTGTGTGTGTGTGTGTGTGTGTGTGTGTGGGCTTGTTTTTCTGACCTCCTGAGGACCAGTTTCCTGACTTTTACTATCTTTCTGGGGTCCGAGTGTTCTTGTGGGGACCGAAGCCTGGTCCCCATAAGGGGGACTCCCCTTTTTAGGGTTAGGGGTTAGGTTTATAGGTATGGTGTGAATAGAGTTTTAGTTAGTCTTAGGGTTAGTTATAGATCAGTAATGGTTAAGGTTAGGAAAAGGGTTTGGGTTAGGTATAAATCTAGTTACTAAAATCAATGGAAGTCAATGGACGGTCCCCATAAGGATAACAAAACACACTTGTGTGTGTGTGTGTGTGTGTGTGTGTGTGTGTGTGTGTGTGTGTGTGTGTGTGTGTGTGTGAGTGTTTGCATAAGGTAAGTAGTGTATAGATTCACTTATTGAAGGAAAATGGAAACATTCCTGCAGGATATTTTTTAGGCAGATGGGATCAATGTGCAGTAATTTTACGAAGCATGAGGAGGAGTGAGAAAGAGTCAGCTGGTGTTGTGAAGGTGTAAACAACTATTCAGCAGGATGATGGAGACCATTTGCAGAATGTCTGACCTTGAATAGGGAAGTTTACTAGTCTAAATCCTCTCATGTTCAAATCTCCACTTCAGGTTAAAGGACAACGTTTCACAGTAGATGTGCTGAAGCACTTGGAAAATATCTGCTGGAGGACAAACTGTCCACATGTCTTCACTCTGCTGTCTTTACTCTCCATGTTTGTGCTATCATTATTGCTGCCATTAACTTTAACTCTGTTTATCTTTCCATAGAAATAACAACTGACTCAAATCCATCAGTTTGTCTCTTTCCTGTCCTCTCAGACCCAGTGGGTCCAGATAGAACTCATCCTGGTTCTGGTTCTGTTGGAGGTTTCTTCCTGTCCTCTCAGACCCAGTGGGTCCAGACAGAACTCATCCTGGTTCTGGTTCTGTTGGAGGTTTCTTCCTGTCCTCTCAGACCCAGTGGGTCCAGATAGAACTCATCCTGGTTCTGGTTCTGCTGGATGTTTCTTCCTGTCTCTAGTGTCTGTCCAGGATGGAGGATTGTGTTGAACTGATGATTCAACCCAATCAGTTGGTTCTTTAGATCAGATATTTTTACTAAGTGGTATTTTATAACTTACTATATTTGTTTATTATTTATATTTGTTTTAAACGTTTTCATAAATTTATCCTTTTTATCCTTTTATTTTTCAGGATTTTGTGCTTCTGGACTTGTCTCACAGCTGTCCAGTGTTTTCTGTCCAACTCAGATTTGGACGTGTTTTGATTTAAAAGAATTTAATCGTGAAATGTTTGATGTTCTGCTGCTGAAGGGAGGTAATGTTTGTTATTTTAAATGTTTTCATCACTCAGGAGAGTTGACATGAGCTGGACTTGTTGTATCTATAAGTGGCCTTGAAAAGACTTTTGTTATTAACTGTCGTTACGTAAATAAGACGGAATTGAACTGAACTGAATCTGAACAATGTTCTTCAAGAATGACCAGAAGCTTTAAGAACATGCCGCGTTCGTCTCATATCAGCAAGTTTCTTAATTAAAGAGGCCATTTCATACAAATTTCAGGACTTTGTGGTTATTTCTTAAGTATTAACCAGTAATATGAAACATTTTATATCTAAAAACGTTAGGAAACATCTGTCTGCATTAAAATGCTCATTCATATTCATTATTCAAATTTGCTGGACTCTGATTGGCTAACAAACTAGCCTATCAGAGCAAGGTATACTGTTTCCTGCCCCACCCATCCACCTGCCCCAGCATGCTAGGCATGGTTTCAACTGCGGGAGCTGATTAATACTAACAAACAAAGGAGTTGTGATGAAACAGATACAGGCCGTTAGAACTCGGGAGAACTCGGGTTTTATCACCACCTGCGTAGTTTGAGAGATTAAAACTGAAAGAGAAGTTGTTGACCTGTTTTCACCCACTATGAAGGTAAGAACACCTGTGGAGCTAAAATATTCAACAGAAACCTTAGAAAAACTGTTTTTAATGGAAGGACGTCTTTAATATCTTGTATTTTTTGCATTAGAAAAAAACATTTGAATGATATTAGTTTTACATCAGCTGACAGTGTTTTAATCTGTATATGGATTTCCACTAAATCTAATTTAAACTGTGCTTCTTACTTTACTGGCTCTTAAAGGGACTTAAGGCAAGATTTGTGAAAAACTACACATGCATTTCCAGTTTATTCAATGCTAATGGGTCATGAAGCATTAAAAACCCAAAATAATGAGGCCATCCGCATATATGTCTGTTGCCTTGGAAACGCTGTGTGCCACATAATGCGCTGCAGTTCGACGTCCGAATTTCCCGCGCAGTTGTAGGGATGTGACGTAAATTGACGCTGCATGCGCGTTGCCGACAGCTCTTGAACAGGAAGAACATGGCCGCCGTGGACTTGGATTCAAACACTGAAGGTATACTTATGGATGTTTCTGCAGCCAGCAAACGACCTGCATCCACTCTCACCCCCCAAAAAAGTGGCACCACGAAGAAATAAAAGACTTTATCAGCGGCATCTCGTGAGTCTAAAATAAAATATGACCGAAGCCGGGCAGGCACCCGCATAAATATTAGATATGCGTTTGGTTCATGGAGGGAACTTCAGCTGCATTTGGGAGTGAAAACGGATGCTGACATGGCTCATTTCCTTGTGACCAGGTGAGAAAACATTATAGGTCGTGTTTAGAGCCTGATACAGTATGAAAATGATGAGATCAAATCAAATAACAGAGTGGAGAGACCTGACGTGAAGTATGTTAGCCTCCCCGGTGCAGTGCTGTGAAGACGAACCGTCTGTAAAGTGTCTGTGCGCGCTCCCGTGCCGGCTTGGCTGGTGGCTGCAGTTAGCCACAGCGCCTGTCGCGGCAGCACTGAGTCAGATTTTGTAAAGCTGCCTTAAGTTCCTTTAAGTTTAAACACTTTATTTCTTCATAAAGATTTAGTATTTCTTTAATTGGTGAAATTGAGGATTTTGGAATAAACAGCTAAATTTATAGCTAAACTGTAGCAAAAAAATGATCCCAAGCTCAAATAAAGTTTATATCAATACACAAAGAATAGCTCTGATATAAAACCTGCAGAAGAAGTGAAAACCCAATTAATTCAAACTGGAAAATGTCTAAATAAAAAAAGAAAGATTGACACATTTTCTTATTAAAGTTTTTAGGTGTTTTTTGTATTGCAGACTGGCTTTTTCCTGACTTTTTTAGTTCAATAAAACAGAATCGGCTCCATAAAACCTCGAAAAATATTATTTTTGTCAACGACAAAAGTGTGTTTAGATCCAGTTATTCAAAAAGCTTCTTTTACTAGTCTTTCCAGGACAACAAATCCCTGAAACTACGTCACTGACTTATGAGTTGGAAACAATAAAATAGTGAGAGGGCATGGAAAATGAAGAAAAGTTCCGAGTATTAGAGCACAGACAGAGAAAAGGAAAAGGGAAGAAGTTAAAACTGACTAATATTCTTATTTATTTGGTTTGTTTGTCATCTGAAAACAAATGAAATGGTAATTTTAAACAAAACTAAGTTCTCATCAAAAGTCCAAAATGGGAAAACAACTATATATTATTTTTAAATTCACCTTTATTTGTACAGGTAATCCTGTGGAGAAACACGATCCTTCACACATGAAACCTGTTAGAGCCACGAAGCCCGTCTCAGTATCAAAGATAACACGAGTAAAAGGCAGTTCTTTAAATCAGGATTTTTCCTAAAGTCTTGAAGATCAAGATGTTTTTTTGGCAAACGTAAAGTGGGTCTTTGTGTTCTTGGAACTCTGCCATGCTGACTGAGTGCCAGCAGAGTTTTAGATGTTGTTCTCAGTTCCTCTGTTCATTTTATACCCATTTGTGGTTAATGGCGCTGACTGTGGTTCTCTGGAGTCCCAAAACTTTAGAAATATCTCTAAAACAATGTCAGTGACTTAGTTTCACTGTTTTGTTCTTGAATTTCTTCTGATTTTTTAGGTCTTTCAGCTGCTTCGTGCTGTCAGACCGGTTTGGTTAGTGATTTCTTCCACAGGTCTGGGTGTGGCAAGTAAAACTGACCTCAGCTTTGATTCATAAATTAACAAGGTGGACAGTTACCTTTTCACACTACCAGGTTGGTTTGGAAAGCTTCTTCCCCTCAATCAATAAAATTATAATTTAAAATCTACATTTTGATATTTTTGTCTAATATTACTTTTTGCTGATCTGAAAGCAAAAAAAAAAAAAAAAACATCTATAAGACGGCAATTAGTATTTTTATAGTATGACATTAGTTGCAATTTCAACAGTAGCTACATAATATTGCCTAAGATTACTTCAAGAAAGAAATTCCCTCATCAGTGAGACTTTTTTTCAAGGATTATTTTTAGACCCGAGCACCGAAGGTGGTGCGAAGGCCTATTGTATCCTCACTGTTTATTTTTAGGCCTGAGAGCTAAAGGTGGTGCGAAGGGGTGAAACAAATCGGGTTGATGTGTTTCTGAACTCAGTGGCATCAAACATGTTAGTCCCATTAAAAAACACCATCAAAGATACAACCTACTGTAAATCAGTACAACATTTACAAGACTTTTCACTTGGGGGCGTGGTCTTGTCAAAATTGCAAACATTGATTTCTCAAGAATGGACTGAATTTGTTGTAAATCCACAATTTGGATCGTATCAACACATTATGAGAATGAATCACAGTGAGCTACTGAACACCCACCCACTGGTTTCACTGAGGTAAACACATGGACCCTTCCAGGAACTACAAAAAAATGTCATGAACCCATGTTCTGAATCCCACAGGAAGTCAGCCATCATGCACTCTCAGAAATAGAGGTACGAGACAAGAACATTTTTGTACCTATAGGTAAAATGTTTTAAAATGTTCCCTTAAAAGTACAATATTGGTCTTTAAAAGGTCAGAAATGCCCCTTAGAGTGTTCAAATTGATATAAAGTACAAATTTGTACCATTTCAACTGCACCTGCAACCCTGGTCAAGGCAGGTTAATCTCAATTTTATTAAGTTTCTTCCATCATTTTCAATATTATGTTTCAGAATGTTGGTTTAAGACTTCAAAATGTGGCATAATTTTACTGTTTTAGTGGAACAACTTCATAAGGTACAAGAATGGACCTGGACTACAGGGAACACCCCCAGCAACAGGAATTTGTACCCTTCTTGTCTCTGGGGGTGTACCCTGTAGTCCAGGTCCATTTTTGTACCTTATGAAGTTGTTCCACTAAAACTGTAAAATTATGCCACATTTTAAAGTCTAAAACCAACATGTAAATCATAATATTGAAAATGATGGAAGAAACTTAATAAAATGGAGATTAACCAGCCTTGACCAGGGTTGCAGGTGCAGTTGAAATGGTACAAATTTGTACTTTATATCAATTTGAACACTCAAAGGGACATTTCTGACCTTTTAAAGACCAATATTGTACTTTTAAGGGAACATTTTAAAACATTTTACCTATAGGTACAAAAATGTCCTTGTCTCGTACCTCTATTTCTGAGAGTGTGAAATGACTGCTTGTATTTGAAATCCTCCAAGAAATTTTGGTGTAAGTATGGGGATTAAAAGTTATTAACTAATTTTACAAAAGTTTAATGGTTAGGGGCGTGGCTCGACTTCAATCTTTACCTTCAAGCCAAAAGAATAAACTGTTAAAACATCCGTATAATTTCTAAGATCTGGACCAAAATACAGTTGGATTATCACATTGTGTTCCTCAACCAAACCATGTGACCACTGGAGATAGACGCCAGCTCCTGAACAAGAATAAACAAGTATAGAAAGTGACAGATGCTGAAGGCAGAGGTAAAAATGACACTCACGGACATAAATAAACACCCAGAAGTGACGTGGTGTAATGTATTCTGCATGCAAACCAGTAATGGATATGTAAATAATTTAATTTGCACAAGGAGCTGGCATGTCTCCTAACATCAGCTCCTGCCATCTGAACACAGGTACTGGATTTGATATGATGCAATACAGTCACATGACCTTTCAACATGCAGTTTCATTTCAATTCCTCCGGACTGAAGAATATTTGCATTAACTAACTGCACGAACTAACACAACAAATAAATGTCCTATATGTGTGTAGAGCTTTTCTATTCATTCAGACTGCTCAAAGGGCTGTTACACTACAAGATCTGCATTCGATATTCAAATCGGGGGTCTACATAGGGTTCAGTGTCTTGCCCAAGGACACTTCAACATGTGGAGGTGGAAGCCGGAATCAATCTACCAACCTTCCGATTGGAAAACAAACGTTCTACCAGTGAGCCACATGTCAAATTAAACATAGAACAGCATCTGGAGAGGTGGAGGAACATCTGGAAAGAAGAGAGCAATAGATTTGCTGCAAGACAGAGTCCATGTGTGTGAATGAGAGGGACACAAGTGGGACAGTGAGGCTACAGGGAGCAGAGATAAAGAAGGTGGAGGACTTCAAGTGTTTAAAGCAGCGAAGAATGTGGAAAAGAGATGAAGAATCATGCAAGCAGGTTGGAATGGGTTGAGGAAAGTGTCAGGAGGGATGTGGGACAAAAGAGTCTCAGCAAGAATGAAAGGACAGGTGGACAAGACAGTGGAAAGACCAGCCATGTTGTCTGGTTTGGAGACACTGAGGAAGGGACATGAGACACAGCTAGAAGGAGCAGAAATGAACATGTTGAGGTTCTCTGGGAAGGACGAGGATGGACAGGATCAGGAATGAGTCCATCAGAGGGACGAGGATGGACAGGATCAGGAATGAGTCCATCAGAGGGACGAGGATAGACAGGAATGAGTCCATCAGAGGGACGAGGATGGACAGGATCAAGAATGAGTCCATCAGAGGGACGAGGATGGACAGGATCAGGAATGAGTCCATCAGAGGGACGAGGATGGACAGGATCAGGAATGAGTCCATCAGAGGGACGAGGATAGACAGGAATGAGTCCATCAGAGGGACGAGGATGGACAGGATCAAGAATGAGTCCATCAGAGGGACGAGGATGGACAGGATCAGGAATGAGTCCATCAGAGGCACGAGGATAGACAGGAATGAGTCCATCAGAGGGACGAGGATGGACAGGATCAAGAATGAGTCCATCAGAGGGACGAGGATGGACAGGATCAGGAATGAGTCCATCAGAGGGAAGAGGATGGACAGGATTAGGAATGAGTCCATCAGAGAGACAAGGATGGACAGGATCAAGAATGAGTCCATCAGAGGGACAAGGATGGACAGGATTAGGAATGAGTCCATCAGAGGGACGAGGATGGACAGGATCAGGAATGAGTCCACCAGAGGGACGACACATGTTAGATGTTTTGGAGATAAAGTCAGAGAGACCAGATTGAGATGGTTTGGACATGTCCAGAGGAGGGACAGTGGATTTATTGGGAAAGGTGGGAACTAACAGGCAGGATGTCTAGAGGAAGACCAAAGAGGAGAAATATGGATGTAGTGAAGAAGGACATGAGGTTGGTTGGTGTGAGAGAAGAAGATGCAGAGGACAGATGGAGACAGAGGACTTGCTGTGGAGACACCTGAAGGAAGAAGCTGAAAGGAGACGAAGAAGACAATGTCTGTTTGCAGGAACATGAATATTTCTCTTTACATGCAGGGAAGACGGAGCAAATGTCCTCAGATTTAGAACAGTAATTATTTATGACCTGATGAGGTGGTTAAACGTTTTAATCACAAGCTATGAGACGAGAACATCCTGATTCCAAACATGGGTCTGTGTTTTAGGGTCCAATAACACGTGTTACTTTAGACTGACAAATAAAAAAATAATTATGATGTTTTTTCATCCCTCATCAGACGTCCTCTGGCCTCACCTTCCTGGCTTCGTCTGTCTCTTTGTCTCACCTCAGGGTTTGATGAATGAAGTAATAGATTACTGTAACCATGAGGGGAATCTGAAGGAGTGGAGAGTTTATATTTGACATGTGTCAAATACTTTGTTCATAATCTCATAAAAACATTTTTTACTTGAAATAATATTTATAATAATCACAATTTTAGTGTTTGTTGTGGAGTAAAATGTGATAAGCAATAATCTACATATTGATGTTATATGTAGAACCAGATGTGTGTTATCAGGTTTATCACGAGGAAACAGTTTATGATCACAGACTCTGACACAGTAATTTCCTCCCAAGGCTTCATAGAAGATTCCTCTCAGAGGAAGAAAAAGGAAAAAAAAAAGACATTTAAACCACCTGTTCTTCAAATATATTCACACAGCCTGCAATTTGTCTTCAAGAAAAATCACAGGGAATCCCATGCAGAAGGAAAATAGGACAGTTTTTGAACCGAGAAGATAAAAAAGTCATTGTAGGTGAGAGTCACTGTACAAATCACTGAGAATAAGATGTGATATAATGTGCTTAACTGAAACTAAACATTAGAAAGAAGATGTGGATTCTGTGTTTCTGTTTCTGGAGTATTTAGTTTATAAAGCAGGTCTAAAATCACTTGTAAGATTGAGTTTTTCTAATTTGGAAGATAAATCTGATTTAGGGTTTTTAGACTGATATATGTTCATATTTTTGCTTCTCATCTCCTCTTGAATAGAGGGCAACTATTTACAAATATTCAGAATATCTTTGATTCTGTTAGAATTTGTTCACTGATCTCAAATTCAAATGTGACAAAATACACAAACAGAAAAAAAAATTTAAGTGGCAAATATTTTTTCTAGCTTTCATATCCTGAAATTAATCAAATCTGTCTAACGTCTGTAGAATTTCATCCCTGCAGTGATTGACAGATTGATTGATGAACTCTTTAAAGTTCTTATTGGATGTTCTGTCAGGATCATCCTCCTATAGGTCAGAAACCTCTCAAGACCCTCCCCTTCTCCTGACCATCACCCTTTCACAATGCATCACCTACAACACATGAGCCATTATCCCCAAAGTCAGAAATCCTCTGGGCATTTCTCCAAAATTCTGCAGCTGGACTGCAGAGAGGTGAAGTCTTATAATTCCCAGGGTGGATTTAGCTCACGTAGTCAAGGAGGCATCTTAAACCCTGAAGCTGAGTCCCTGTAGACTCCAGGGATTCTGTGAGGGTGAACAGTCCCACCGGTCGGTCACTTATTAACCTGTTTCCACAGAGATGATGACGGGAACATGGCCTATTGTCTGGAAGTCATTAAGAGAGCCAGGGGTGGGCAGGGAGTGGCTGCATACCTCTGTTAAACCCCCAGCATGTGCATATACACACACAAACACCTACACACACACTACTATACTCTCCCTTCACTTCATTCCCGTCAGTTCGCCTTTTAATATATTTAAAAATAGCATGTTTTTACTGGAACACATGAAAAATAACCCCGATTAGCAGCGAGCACTGCCAAACCACTTCAAAACAGAAACACACCAGGGTGTAGAGATAACTCTCAAGTGTGTGGGGAAGTGAAACCTTCATTCAGGTTCGAGGTGGGATCCGTTTATTTGTGTAAGAGTGTGTTAGTAGCATTTAAACTCTATTTCCTGTCTTACCCGTGACTGTATTAATAATCCTTTGACAGAGTGATGGGAGGTGGGTTAGGTACTGAGGAACAGACTGATGGATGATAAATGGTTACTTAGGATTTGTTTTGTCAGTTATCAGAGAAACAAGAGTGATGCAGTTTGGAAATGTCAAATATATTAAATGCTGTTCCTGTTCTTTTCAGTCATGGACCCATTTGATCATCACCAAGCATTCATACATGGATGACTTGTTCTACTGTCTCATTGCCACCACATTTTATGTGAAATTATTAAAAAAAAAAAAAAAAACCTCTAAAAAATGTCTACATGTTTTTAAAGCGGCCACTTCATACAACTTTCAGGACTTTGTGGTTATTTCTTCGTAATATGAAACATTTTATATCTAAAAAACGTCAGGAAACACTGATTAACAGACCTTTCAATCTGTCTGCATTAAAATTCGGGTGGTTCCGGCTCCTTCCGTCAGGCTTCGGGCAGCAGCTCGTTCATATTCATTATTCAAATTTGCTGGACTCTGATTGGCTAACAAACTAGCCTATGAGAGCAAAGAATACCGTTTCCTGACCCGCTGCGCATGGTAACATCAGACGTTCTCTCTTCCTGTTTGATACGTCTTATGCTAACAGCTTTTAGCCAGC
>SSNP01000052.1:2172843-2202021 GCA_006937955.1 Pachypanchax playfairii
GAATGAGTCCATCAGAGGGACGAGGATGGACAGGATCAGGAATGAGTCCACCAGAGGGACGACACATGTTAGATGTTTTGGAGATAAAGTCAGAGAGACCAGATTGAGATGGTTTGGACATGTCCAGAGGAGGGACAGTGGATTTATTGGGAAAGGTGGGAACTAACAGGCAGGATGTCTAGAGGAAGACCAAAGAGGAGAAATATGGATGTAGTGAAGAAGGACATGAGGTTGGTTGGTGTGAGAGAAGAAGATGCAGAGGACAGATGGAGACAGAGGACTTGCTGTGGAGACACCTGAAGGAAGAAGCTGAAAGGAGACGAAGAAGACAATGTCTGTTTGCAGGAACATGAATATTTCTCTTTACATGCAGGGAAGACGGAGCAAATGTCCTCAGATTTAGAACAGTAATTATTTATGACCTGATGAGGTGGTTAAACGTTTTAATCACAAGCTATGAGACGAGAACATCCTGATTCCAAACATGGGTCTGTGTTTTAGGGTCCAATAACACGTGTTACTTTAGACTGACAAATAAAAAAATAATTATGATGTTTTTTCATCCCTCATCAGACGTCCTCTGGCCTCACCTTCCTGGCTTCGTCTGTCTCTTTGTCTCACCTCAGGGTTTGATGAATGAAGTAATAGATTACTGTAACCATGAGGGGAATCTGAAGGAGTGGAGAGTTTATATTTGACATGTGTCAAATACTTTGTTCATAATCTCATAAAAACATTTTTTACTTGAAATAATATTTATAATAATCACAATTTTAGTGTTTGTTGTGGAGTAAAATGTGATAAGCAATAATCTACATATTGATGTTATATGTAGAACCAGATGTGTGTTATCAGGTTTATCACGAGGAAACAGTTTATGATCACAGACTCTGACACAGTAATTTCCTCCCAAGGCTTCATAGAAGATTCCTCTCAGAGGAAGAAAAAGGAAAAAAAAAAGACATTTAAACCACCTGTTCTTCAAATATATTCACACAGCCTGCAATTTGTCTTCAAGAAAAATCACAGGGAATCCCATGCAGAAGGAAAATAGGACAGTTTTTGAACCGAGAAGATAAAAAAGTCATTGTAGGTGAGAGTCACTGTACAAATCACTGAGAATAAGATGTGATATAATGTGCTTAACTGAAACTAAACATTAGAAAGAAGATGTGGATTCTGTGTTTCTGTTTCTGGAGTATTTAGTTTATAAAGCAGGTCTAAAATCACTTGTAAGATTGAGTTTTTCTAATTTGGAAGATAAATCTGATTTAGGGTTTTTAGACTGATATATGTTCATATTTTTGCTTCTCATCTCCTCTTGAATAGAGGGCAACTATTTACAAATATTCAGAATATCTTTGATTCTGTTAGAATTTGTTCACTGATCTCAAATTCAAATGTGACAAAATACACAAACAGAAAAAAAAATTTAAGTGGCAAATATTTTTTCTAGCTTTCATATCCTGAAATTAATCAAATCTGTCTAACGTCTGTAGAATTTCATCCCTGCAGTGATTGACAGATTGATTGATGAACTCTTTAAAGTTCTTATTGGATGTTCTGTCAGGATCATCCTCCTATAGGTCAGAAACCTCTCAAGACCCTCCCCTTCTCCTGACCATCACCCTTTCACAATGCATCACCTACAACACATGAGCCATTATCCCCAAAGTCAGAAATCCTCTGGGCATTTCTCCAAAATTCTGCAGCTGGACTGCAGAGAGGTGAAGTCTTATAATTCCCAGGGTGGATTTAGCTCACGTAGTCAAGGAGGCATCTTAAACCCTGAAGCTGAGTCCCTGTAGACTCCAGGGATTCTGTGAGGGTGAACAGTCCCACCGGTCGGTCACTTATTAACCTGTTTCCACAGAGATGATGACGGGAACATGGCCTATTGTCTGGAAGTCATTAAGAGAGCCAGGGGTGGGCAGGGAGTGGCTGCATACCTCTGTTAAACCCCCAGCATGTGCATATACACACACAAACACCTACACACACACTACTATACTCTCCCTTCACTTCATTCCCGTCAGTTCGCCTTTTAATATATTTAAAAATAGCATGTTTTTACTGGAACACATGAAAAATAACCCCGATTAGCAGCGAGCACTGCCAAACCACTTCAAAACAGAAACACACCAGGGTGTAGAGATAACTCTCAAGTGTGTGGGGAAGTGAAACCTTCATTCAGGTTCGAGGTGGGATCCGTTTATTTGTGTAAGAGTGTGTTAGTAGCATTTAAACTCTATTTCCTGTCTTACCCGTGACTGTATTAATAATCCTTTGACAGAGTGATGGGAGGTGGGTTAGGTACTGAGGAACAGACTGATGGATGATAAATGGTTACTTAGGATTTGTTTTGTCAGTTATCAGAGAAACAAGAGTGATGCAGTTTGGAAATGTCAAATATATTAAATGCTGTTCCTGTTCTTTTCAGTCATGGACCCATTTGATCATCACCAAGCATTCATACATGGATGACTTGTTCTACTGTCTCATTGCCACCACATTTTATGTGAAATTATTAAAAAAAAAAAAAAAAACCTCTAAAAAATGTCTACATGTTTTTAAAGCGGCCACTTCATACAACTTTCAGGACTTTGTGGTTATTTCTTCGTAATATGAAACATTTTATATCTAAAAAACGTCAGGAAACACTGATTAACAGACCTTTCAATCTGTCTGCATTAAAATTCGGGTGGTTCCGGCTCCTTCCGTCAGGCTTCGGGCAGCAGCTCGTTCATATTCATTATTCAAATTTGCTGGACTCTGATTGGCTAACAAACTAGCCTATGAGAGCAAAGAATACCGTTTCCTGACCCGCTGCGCATGGTAACATCAGACGTTCTCTCTTCCTGTTTGATACGTCTTATGCTAACAGCTTTTAGCCAGCAGCATGCTAGGTGTGGTTTCAACTGCGGGAGCTGATGAATACTAACAAAGGAGTTGTGATGAAACAGATACAGGCCTTTAGAACTCGGGAGAACTCGGGTTTTATCACCACCTGCGTAGTTTGCAAGATTAAAACTGAAAGAGAAGTTGTTGACCTGTTTTCACCCACTATGAAGGTAAGAACACCTGTGGAGCTAAAATATTCAACAGAAACCTCAGAAAAACTGTTTTTAATGGAAGGGACTCTTTAATATGTGACAAAAAATATATATATATATCAAAGATATTAGGACACGTCTGTGTTTGTATATAACCTGTTTTGACGAGTCCCCAAACCGAACAGAACCACCAGAGAGAAACTAGTTCACCCTAAAGGCGAAACACCTAAACTTTATTGTGAAAGGGTCCCAACAAACATGGACATGTCTCTATCTTCAGTGTCAGTGCAGGTTTTTGAGTCTGTTTTTTTTAAGCAATAATCATAATGTACCAGTCCAATGTTCACTGCACTATCCACTTGTGCAGGTATAATCTTGTAGTACATATATGAGCTCAAATAGTCTCCAACAGCTACTTGATTCTGATTGTAGTTTCACACCTTTGCAAAGGAAAATGATGTAACGTAATGAAACACACAGCCAAGTTGATTCAGAGCTGTTTTTACAATGAAAACAGACCAAAACTCACCAGCTGCACAACGGATTCCAGATGAATGACGCTGGTGTGTGCACGTCCACAGAGACAGAACAAGAACAGGATGTTTGTACATGCAAGGAACCAAGCTCTCTTTTTGGGGTTCAGCCTTTTTTATGAGTTGTTACTAAAACGGTCAGTGCACATGTGGAATCATGGCGTAATACTTTTTGGACTGAGATAAAAGGATGTAAATCTTTCCCGCAGTCTAACCTCTCGCCTCAACAAAACTACAAGACAGACTAAGTGGTCTGCCATTCATACGTGAATGTGTAAAGATGAGACATGGATAACGTCTTCAAGGTTTGAGTGGAATAATATTGGAAGATGGAGCTAATGGAAGCAGAGTGAGAAAAGAGATAACTGTGTACAGAAAGGAGAGCGAGGAAACAAATAATTAAAAAAAAAACAAGTCTATCAGGTAAAAAGTCAAATTTACTATGTTTTCAATGTGAAATGAGCTTCAGTATTCACGTATAATTAAGACAAAAACTAGACAAAGTTTGAGTCAATGTTAGTTTTAGTCTTGCAGCAGCTGTAGTGAAAGTAAATATGTCCTTTAAAATTAAAACCACATTTCCTGTAAATCCTCCAGTTTGCTGCTCAAATCTTTTGAAAGTAAATTTCCTTTCATTCTTTCCTCCATCTGTCTGCCACCACCAATAACTGAGTCTGTATCAGACTGCTGACAGCGTCAAGGCCACCAAATGGGTCTGGTGATGATTTATTGTTGTTTATTTCTGATCTTTCCACCTTAAAGCAAAAACTTGACCTGCCTCGTCTAATCTGATCAGCTGCTAATTAACGCAGATGACAGAGGAATGTGCTGTGACAAGTTTGAACTTCTGAGCTGTTCAAATGTGGTTTGGAAAGAACATGAAGTAAAAAAAAATGTGTTGTTTGTTTCTGTGAGAGAAAACAGAACCACAAGAATGAAAAAGGTTTTATCTAAAGAGTTGATCTGCAGACACGCAACCGAGGACCATTATTTTGAAAATAATTATTTCATTGTATGTAATTACAAAGGTTATTATTTTTGGCAGCATGGATCGGTTTTAGGTCTACAGCAGATCAGAGAAAAACTCAAAGCTGATGAAAACAAATAAAAGTCTGGTGAAGGTGTTGGAGGAGTGGGGGTGCTTTCCCTGAAGCTGGAAGTTAAATGTAGTTTTTCTATAAATTCTTATAAATGCTGCGCTAGAAAAGTTGAGAATTACTTTACTACTAATACTGAATTCTATTCGTTAATATTTGAAGCTGAGAAAAGAGGATCTTCTAGTTCGAGTGGAACATTTGCAGAGGTCTGCAGACGAGGAGGTAGAACATGAACGGGAGGGGGGGGGGGCGGGGTCGAGCCTGTAATCCCTCCACACTTCATGTAATCTCAATGAAGCATGAGAAGCCACACAACGATCTACTGAGACAGCTGTTTGGCACTCTATATGGCATCGGTTTGTCTGCAGAAGTGTTGTTTATGTGTTTGAGTTTGTCAAGTGTGGAACAAGTTTAGGAACAGAAACAAAGGAAGGGGGGGGGCTACTAGTCATGGGTCCTCAGCATTTGTTTTGCTTCCTGCAGCAGTGAAGAGAAATATATTACTAAACAAACATGTAAAACCCACCAGATGGAAAGATAAACACACGTCTGTCTTACACTCACAGAGTCCAGGCAAGATTTTTAATGTGAATTCCATCGTAGTGACTCAGGAACTGACAATAAACTGTCACTAAACTTTAAATGCTGAGTGAGTGGAGTGAGAGAGTTATCACTCTCCAAAAAGAAAATATATGCAATATGTCTGAATGCGTCAGCGGCATGAGCGAAGGGAAAATATTGACTATATTATATTATATTATACATGCTGCAGGTGTGTTCTTGATATGAGGATCCTGCTGATGCTGCAGGTGTGTTTTGGAGGTGAAGAGCGTGCGTGTGTATTTATGTGCTTCCTCTTGTGGCAGTTTGCTGGAAACAGTGACTCCAAACAATAACAGCTGGAAAGCGGCTGCACGACACAGACACGCCTCTACACATCTCTCTGGCACCGATAAGTTGAGCTTGAACTGTAAACGGCGTCAGTGTTTTGTTAACAGGCCTGTTTGAACAACTAACTGAACTCTGTCAACTGAATCTTTATCACCTCCTCCTGACAGACAGGTGAGGATGCAACGCCGAGAGCTGCAGCTGCGTTTCAAACAGCAGTGAGTTAAAATAAAAAGCGCCATGAAGTTAATTAGGACGGCGAGGAGCAAAGAAGCAGCAAACACATCAAACATTTGTGCACAGATGTGTTTTATCACTGTATTTTCTGATCTGTGATGTTCTGTGGTTGGTTTAGCTGACAGCAGGGAATCTCCCACTACAGAGCCACACAAATACAAAGGTGCCCTTGTGTTGTTTTGGCTCTGATCACATGATTTTAAGAGAAGATAACATTCCTCTGTTGAATCAACCTCATAACTTCTAAATTACTGATACAAGAGGAGAAGCTATTTGCATAATGAGAGCATGTGGTCACGGGTTTTAAATATTCTTTGAGAGCATCTTTAGGATTCTGTACAGGTTAAATAAAAATACATCAAACAAGCTGCATGAAGCTGCATATCATTTATCTGAAAGAACATTTAGGTTAAATTCTTAAAGAGGCCATTTCATACACATTTCAGGACTTTGTGGTTATTTCTTAAATATTAACCAGTAATATGAAACATTTTATATCTAAAAAAACGTCAGGAAACACTGATTAACAGACCTTTCAATCTGTCTGCATTAAAATTCGGGTGGTTCCGGCTCCTTCCGTCAGGCCTCGAGCAGCAGCTCGTTCACATTCATTGTTCGGATTTGCTGGACTCTGATTGGCTAACAAACTAGCCTATGAGAGCAAGGTATACTGTTTCCTGCCCCGTTGCACATGGCAACATCAGACGTTCTCTCTTCCTGTTTGCTACGTCTTATGCTAACAGCTTTTAGCCAGCAGCATGCTAGGTGTGGTTTCAACTGCAGGAGCTGATGAATACTAACGAACAAAGGAGTTGTGATGAAACAGATACAGGCCGTTCGGACTCGGGAGAACTCGGGTTTTATCACCACCTGCGTAGTTTGAGAGATAAAAACTGAAAGAGAAGTTGTTGATCTGTTTTCACCCACTATGAAGGTAAGAACACCTGTGGAGCTAAAATATTCATCAGAAACCTCAGATAAAACTTTTTAATGGAAGGGACTCTTTAATTGTTTTTAGTTTCATGCTTTCTAACTGTGGAACAATCTTTCTGTAGATTCATCTTCAATTAAAAAACAAGCTTAGAATTAATTAGCTTTTTTTTTTTCTGGCAAAATCACAAATTTTCAACATAAATGCATCAATAAATAAAAATGTTCTTGTTCATGCAGATGAGAAGAAACTGGGCTCTTCCTCAGCAAGCGTCTTCTCGCCTGCTTATCTAAATATTTAGACAGACTGGAAACAGTTTCCTCTTTGCACAAACAACATATTGATGATGAGGAGAAGCCAAGAGACATCATCATCCAAAAATGTTAATAGTTTTTCTTCCTGGTTTAATCAAAGCCAAAACAAGCGGAAACAAAACCAACAACCGGTAAATGAAAGTATTCCATGTATGCCAGAGAAATGTTTTAGTGTTCGGTGTGACTCATGAATGGTGACAATAATAATATTCATGGTAATATTTCCCAAAACTGAGACTGGGACTGTGTGATGTGGTGAGAGACTGTGATGTAATCCAGTCTTCGACACATCATAACTCCAGCCATGACTCCCTGATGAAGACTTGTTTGTAAAACACTTTGAAGTTCTGTTTTTTTTACTGATCGACATGAAATAAAGACACTGCTCTGCAGTATTCTTGATTTTTGACACAAAGCCAATTTAAAAAGAATTTTGTGACTAAAGAATCAGTAGATTATGTTTCACTTGTTTTTAGATTTAATCTGAGGAGTTCAGAAACTACGAGAGCAGAAAATGGGATTTACTTAAATCTGGAACCACGTTCTATTTCAGGTGAAGCTCATGCAAAAAGTCCTCCAAACTGGGTCCACATGCTTTAAGCATGACAAAGACAACAATGACTAAGCAAAGGCTACATTTCACAATGCTAATTTCAGATCTAAAAAAACATTTAACCAAATTAACCTCATTCCCAAGAGCCTGTTTGACTCATACAACTGCTCTTCATAAAGACTTCCCAGCAGAGCGCTAATGCGGAACCAAAGAGACAGAGTCAGTGTTTCCCGACACGTCCAGAGAGCGTCCATCAGATTCTAAATCTGTCAATCAAAAATACTCAAACTGCTCAAATATTTTATAAATAGCTTCAGCAGCTTTATGTGACAAACATCATACATGTGCCAAAAAATAAACCAATAACTTAAACAGGAAGATCGAGCTAAAGACAAAGAGTTAAAAAGGAGAAATGATCAACAATCAGCAGCTGATTAAAATTAAATGACTTTACTGATAAAGTCAGTTATTAATGGTTGAGATAAAAATAACCGTCTCTGTCAGTCTAACTTGTCCCTGTCATGCAAATTTTAAGAAAAAATTCAGTTTGTGGTTTAAAGGAACCACAATTTCAAAATGGAAACAAAAATAGTGCCAAAGATAAAAAGTGGTTAAAATGTTTTTTTTTCTAAGGAGATAAATAAGACGTGTAAGTCTGAGAGACTAACTGGACTCTCTGTCATGTTGTACTCACGTTGGTCTTGCTGGACACAGCGAAGATAGCGCGGCTGGAAAAGCGTGTAACGCAGGGACTACTGCTGGATCCTGGACTTATTATCATGGAGGAACCTCTGGAGCCAACAGGAGGACTGCTGGAGCCGGGGGATGACGGGATGGGGGCACGAGGCAATGAAGGGCTGCTGTGGGTCTGTGTTCCCAGGTTGGAAGTCTGGACAAGATGATGTGCAAGGCTCTGAGTCTGGGCTGGACCCTTTCCATAGATCACCTCTTTCACATCCTCATTGTTCTCTTGGATGTCATCTAGACCATTCTTGTGACTGTGGTTATTGTTCTGCAATGTGCTCCTGTCACATGTAAAACTACTCAGGAGCTCCACTCGCCGAGTGAGGGCCTCCAGCTGAGTCCTGAGGTGCCAGTTCTCCTGCTGGAGCTGAGCCACCGCTTGTCCAAGAGGAGCGCTCACATTAGTCGTCTCCTCCAAACGACGCTCTATACCAAGCTTAAAACTGCTCACATCTGCATGGATCTCTCTGATGGCATCGCGCAGAGTGTTCTCATAACGGGCCAGAGCTGCACACACTGTCTCCCCCTCTGGAGAGGGAGGACGTGGGTGACACATGTCTTCCATCTGAGCCAGGGATGGAACTTCCATCTGCACAGCTCCACAGTGTTTCTGTCTCCAGTCAGTTAGGCTTGCGGGGGCAGGGACTGATGGACAAGGGTTGAGAGGTGAAAGTTTGCAGGACGGGGTGGGGCAAAGGACTGACTGGTCTGTGTTAAGTCCACCCTTTAACTGTCTGGATTCAGGACGTCCTGGTAGACTCTTATTTGTTAACTCAACTTTTCAAGAATCAATACTTCATGATGTGATTCTTTCTGAAAGTACAAAGAAGACGAGACTGTGAAACCCTTAAAAACTTTACCAAAGTCCTGACTAGAAGTGATTCACTCAATCTAAAAAATCCAGGATTGCATCACTGAAGCCTCCACAAAATGATTTCATGCTTAAAGCAATAAAATAAAACAAACATTACAGCTTTTACAACAAGAAAATCAGTTCTGAGGCTCTACAACGTGAGAAAACAACAAGTTTCTTCACAGTACACAGATTTATACTCCAACCACAAAGTACTGCAGTGAGGTCATGTTCACTTTCAGCTGTAGGAAACCTACCTCAGCTCATCGGGATTTCTTCAGCGCTGAACAGCTGTATGAGTCTGAGCTGTGCTGTGCTCCGCCGGCTCTCTGGTGTTTAAACTTTCCGGTTGATCCCTCCTCTCTTCTGACCCAGACGGGGGAGGATCGAGGGAGGTATCAAGGAGGAGGGTGTGTTGGAGTGGACTGCCCAGGAAAGAAGTGTAAATGAATGGGGAGGGAGGGGGGGGGGTTAATTCTGTGTAATCTCTTTTGCTGAACATGTTTTTCTCCAGAGAACCTTTTTAGTTAGTTCAGTGAATAAAATGATGAGCCAAAATTAATAATTTGAGTAAATCACTGCATATTACCAATTAAATGTACATCACATTCAAAACAGTTTAAAATAATTTCTAGGATTGTTTAGAATTAACATTGTTAACAGTTTTATCAGGCTCTTCAGTTTCCTTTAGCTCTAAAATGTTTTCAGTCATTTTGTACAGCAAATGTGTTTTTTTAAGATAAAAAGTTTTTTAAAGTCTTTCATGGACTAGAGAATCCAGATTAAATGTAATTCCTGCCTTGGCCATAAACCTTAACCAAAAACGATGTTCTCTACATATAATCTGGATTTTGTCTCAATACATGGTTCTGAAAATGCCGTTGATTAAAGAAGTCATTCCATTAAAACAGTTTTTCTGAGGTTTCTGTTGAATATTTTAGCTCCACAGGTGTTCTTACCTTCATAGTGGGTGAAAACAGGTCAACAACTTCTCTTTCAGTTTTTATCTCTCAAACTACGCAGGTGGTGATAAAACCCGAGTTCTCCCGAGTTCTAACGGCCTGTATCTGTTTCATCACAACTCCTTTGTTCGTTAGTATTCATGTATGTTTGTCTGATGTTACCATGTGCAGCGGGACAGGAAACAGTATACCTTGCTCTGATAGGCTAGTTTGTTAGCCAATCAGAGTCCAGCAAATTTGAATAATGAATATGAACGAGCTGCTGCTTGAGGCCTGACGGAAGGAGCCGGAACCACCCGAATTTTAACGCGGACAGATTGAAAGGTCTGTTAATCAGTGTTTCCTGATGTTTTTATATATAAAATGTTTCATATTACTGGTTAATACTTAAGAAATAACCCTAAAATCCTGAAATTTGTAAACCAGAAAATGCCTTAAAAGGTGAGAAGCAGCAGGTACATGCAGACACGCAGGTGTTTAGTGGAAGTTATGAAAGTGATCTGAAGAAGCAGCTCCACACAAGCAGCATTATAAACAAGTGGTGAATGACAAGTGAGTCATTTACAGCTTTTTATTGTTTGTTCTTTTCTGTATATTTAAAATGAAACTTTAAAAACTTTTCTGTTAACATGAATCATCCAGATTTTGTTACATACCATGGTATGTGGATGGTATGTTAACAGGTCTTTGAGATTCTTATTTATAATTCATCTCTGCTTGTTTCAGTAAGAAGGATGAAAAAATAATCAATTTCATGTGTAGACCCAAAAACCTTCACAGTTTCCTGCATTTGTTGCAGGTATTTGTTTGGATATTGTTGTAACTCCACAACATGAAGGAGCCTTAATGCTTACTCGTATGCTACAGAAATCAGCATGAATGTTGTGTTCTGGTTCTAGCTGGACTCATAATGATTGATGTTTATGAATAACAGTTTATTGAGGTGGCGATGAGGAGCCACACAAAGCAGCAACAAACAGAAGATTAACTCACTGCAGGAAAAGTAATCCAGAAGGTGCTGATTTGACAGACCAGCTGACCAGGTCAGGGACCAGTACAGGATTAATGTATCTGAATGGACAGTAAATCCAATGGGAACAGGTAGAGACAAGGTCAAAAACAGTCCAAGGTCAAGATCAAGGTCAGGTCATTAAACTGATGAGAACAGACTGACGCTAGCGAAACACGAGCAGTCAAACAACTGGAAACTGGACAGAAACAAAAAGATTAAATAGTGAAACCAGCAAACTACTCAAACAGAAATCAAATCACAGAAACGATAAAATTATGAAACTAAAACAGGAACAGTGGACTCGACAGGAACGATACATCACAGCAACTGCAGGAATCAATATTCTTAACTACTAATACACAAACCTGTTACTATCGTTTAACCATCAATCACTGCGTTTACATGCAGCCAATAACCCTTTTAAAACCTGAATATTCACAATAACCCGGTTCTGAACGGCCATGTAAACACCGGCAAAAACCCAAATATGCTCAGATTTTACTTATGCATGTAAACGGGTTATTCTGAACATTTCAGAAACCCGAATACTAACCTTAACCCGATCATAACCCGAATATTGGCTGCATGTAAACGTAGTTTACCAACAGATTATAGCCCCAAAAAACAAATGTCCCCATGAGGACAAAAAATATCAATTTAAGTTTTCCTGCTTGTTGTTGAACTTATAATTTTAGTTTTAAATTCCATCTTTTCATTTGTGCTCAACATATTACATCCATGCAAACCATTTGTTAGTATAAAGACTACAGATTTAATTTAGTCCCAACAAAAATAATTAGCCAAAATGTACTCTGAATTCCACGAACTCCCTCTGAGAAATGTTGCTTTACTGGAACAATGTGGGTGGGGGGTGGGGTGTGACCACAGTGAATAAAAGAGGTTTAAAACAAAGAAGCTGAACGAACAACAACAACAACAACTATCTGTCTTTATTATGTTGATAAATGTGTTTTACTTCTCTGAAACTTGTTCCTCTTGTAAAACCAAAGATTCCACAAATCTGATGGACAAACAGAGTTCAAACTATTTGATTTACTTGTTATCAGGTTTCCATCCAGTTCAGATACATTTATAAATAACGTCCGTTTCATTGCAGCTGGCTGCTTCAACCAAATGGATCATTGAACTAAACATGGAGGAAATCAGGTGTCAGTAGTAGGAAATTAGCAAAAATAAACCAAAACTATTGAGATATGTTTAGCATTGTTGTTTAACAAAATAGTTATTAAATCAATTGATAATAGTTACAGAAAAAACTTGTCAAATCCGAGTTCCGCAGTTCATATTGAAAAAACAAACATCTGTTCTCAGCTACTCACCCCCTCCCCTCCGTGATTTTTCTGTTGGGTTGCCAGTTCGGATGTTGATCCTCGTTTAGTTTGTATTTTCTCAATTTTGGGGAATGTCTGATGGTCTATTTATTCAGCGTTGAGTTTTCCTAAGTGCGTTTGAACGCCCCATCACGTGCAGCTCGGCTGATCAGTAGGAAGGATGTGGTGGTTTCTTACTTTCTGCTGCTGCTTGTGTTGAAGACTTGGCAGCCTTGCAGACTCACATGTGATTCGTTATGGAACCAGGAAGTCTGGACGTGTAAATAATGATTCTGGTCCGGGTTAGCTTTTTAAAAATTACATAAATTAGCGACCATCCACCCGGCTGAGATCCAGATCTGTTACAATGTGACTTTATTTTCAACATCTGTGGGACATTAAGCTGTTGTGTGATTATTTACCTGGAAAATTCTTATATATTGTACCTTTAAGGATTAGTCACAGAAAATCAGATCAGTATACCTTATTTTGGATTAAAATATAATGCAGTAATATATGTATGCAATATTTATCATGTATTATATCAATATATTCCACTTCTCTTTTAGTTTAACTTTGTGATGTTTGTGATTTTACTGATGAACTGTTAGTTAGAGCAACGCTGTCAAATGTTTCCAGTAAGTTAAAGACAGGAAAAGTTCAGGTCCTGACGGAGGTCGTGTCTATAAGAACTAGATTTTCCAGCTGTCAGAGATATTTAGTTTTAATTTTTAATATCCCTCCGGCTACTTTGGAAAGAGTCCATCATTGTTCCAGTATCTAAATCTGCATCTCTAAAATCTCCAACTAGCTTCAGACCAGTTGCACTAACTTCCCAGGTCATGAAGTCATTACACAAACTTGGTAAGAAGTCCCAGTTCTGACCTGTGAACAGGCTCATCCAGACCAGCTTCGGTTTGTTTACAGGTTGTGCAGAGTAGAAACCCTGCTGAATTAGCTGAATTTGGCTTTAAGGACCAGGGTCCCCTTGAGGGATGCCGGTCCTTCACTTTTCTTTTATTTATAGATTTTTTATCTGCCTTTAACTCCATCCAGCTGCACATTTTAGCGGAAAGATGAAGGGACTCCCACATCGATCCTGGCTGACTGACTTGTTAACAGAACGCGAGAGTTAATGATGTTCTGTCAGACACTCTCATCTCTTCCACTGGATCTCCTCAGGGCTGCTTCCTCTCACCACTTTTATATATAAATGAGTGTCGCAGCAACATGAAGGTTGTAACATAGTTAGATTCACAGATGACTCAGTTATCGTGTCCTTGCTGGTCAGTGATGACCTCAATCACAGGTCGTCCTTCTTAACTATGAACATAATTAAATCCAAATAAATGCTTATTGACTATAAGCCATCTCTCCTGTCGTCAGTGAGAATCAAACAGTTGAAATATTTTTGTCATAAAAATACTTTGGATCTCATCTGGATGAGTAAAATAATATCCAGTCATAAGAACTTGTCTGTAAAAGCTCAATTCTAATGGAATTTACTAATACAAATGTTACATTTTAACAGGAAATCTATATATTAGATTGATAGATATGCTGGGAATATATTCCCAATGTTTTTTAGGTTTTTCAGAAATCTATTTAGTTCTCAGTGTAATATTCAAGGCCTTAAAATCCAGAACCTGAAGACTGTCCTGTTTCTTACTACCTCCATTCTTAAAGCAGAACTAAGTAAGTTTTGCTCTCGCTCTCTCCCTACTGGTCCCCTGTGAAAGCTCACTGTCGTAACGTTCCCCCGCCGCAGACCCCCCCCCCCCCTCCCCCCAACAACAACGCGCAGAGAACGCTTTTGCAAGAAGAAAGAAAAACAAAACCAAGAAAATGTCTTGACAGGTGAGTATTATTGTCATCTTTGCGCTCCTAAGGGTGGCGTTGCTAACAACGGCAAGGGCTTCATGCTTGTATTTATGTACGTGAGTGTGAGTGCCGTAAAGCAGGTTTGTTCTCGCGAGATTAGTCGGGTCCGATCCACTGAAAGTTGCAAGTGCTGCTTTCAGGACACAGACCCCGGAGGGAGGGGAGGGACCCACGAATCACCCCGCCAAGTCCTTGTTTACCCCCACAGGGACTCTAGAAAACATTTATTGAGGTGAAAAAACTTACTTAGTTCTGCTTTAAAATAATTTCTTTATTCCTTTAGAAAGTTACCACACAGTATCTTATCAAATCATTTAATGAAATGTTTGAAGATATGAAGTAATAATGAGACATATACTGATGTAGATTCTGTTTTAGATAATAAGACCTTATTAAATAGAGACATGTCTCTTATCACTGTCTAGTCTTCATCTGTCTCTCCATCAACTCGTCTGCATCCTGTTCATGTCCATCCTGTCTGGACGGGCTCAGGTGATGTTTGTTGTGTTCCATGAACTAGACAGTAACTAGAGAGTAGAACAGTCTGCTATGTTGAAGCTCCGGGACACTAAGAGTCTCACGGCTTGTTGTTGTGACACTCTCACTTACATACTTGTTATGGGAGGTGTTTCACTGGCCCGTCTATGACCGTGGTCCAACATTACAACAGTGAAACTCAGCTGAAAGAAAACAGGTGTAATCAGTCCAATCACAGATCTGTGGTAGAGATATCTGCCTTCAGGTGCACGTAATGTCACGCAAGACGTGAAGACCAGAAAAGACAAGATCTCATCCAGCAGATGATACATTTAGATGCTGAGACATTCCTCACTAACACTGTTTGCTTTGCTGCATCTACAAAAAACTCCAGTGGCTGTGTGACTCATTAAAGAGGCCATTTCATACACATTTCAGGACTTTGTGATTATTTCTTAAGTATTAACCTGTAATATGAAACATTTTATATCTAAAAAACGTCAGGAAACACTGATTAACAGACCTTTCAATCTGTCTGCATTCAGGTGCAGGGGATGGGGGGCATTTGACTACTGGTGGAGGGGGGGTCCTGGGGGACTTGGGGTCTGGTGTGCCATCCCTGCTGGACAGTAAAGTGGGGTGTGAGATGGTAGTCTGGCTGAGTAGGGGTCTGCACCTGCCCTATGCTGGGTTGTTGCGTCAGCTTGGGGGGACGGTCTGGACAGCTGCTGTTTTCTCTCGCTGGGGGCAGGTTCAAGTGTCTGTAGTCATATCCTGATGCTGCTGATAGGGGGTCTGAGGGGGGTAGTCACTTTCAGGCTCTACAGCCAAGCGATCTTTGAGGGGGAGAGGGAGGATTAGAACCAGTGACCCTTCGATCACAAGATGCTCTACTGCTTGAGCTATGGCCGCCCCAATCTACACATACTGATTCTTAAAAAGCCCCCACATATACACCAAAACACAAACAAGCACACTGACATGAACACACACAAACAATCTTAATTGAATATTGTTCTATCAGAGTTTTTTGTCAATAAAATCCTTATGATGGTGATAAACAGCAATAAATGTATTTGGACTGTTTGAGTTTTTGTCTGTTTCTGTATTGATGCTGCCCGTCTTTTTCCTCACTCTGGGGGGGGGGGGTGCAGGTCATGATGGAGAAAATTGTTAAAATATGTTTACATAACACAAGATAGAAACAACAACACAAAACAAACAAAGCACATAAGCTGTGCAGCCACCACCAGATGGCACCATATTGACTAACACACGAGGTCCATCGCCAGAAGATAACGTTAATATTAATCATTCTAACTTTCACTTACTGGCAGCTCCCTCATTCTTTTCTCTGTGAAAATATACAGCAGTACAATTTGATACACTGCAGGTAAATATTCAACAACAGTTAAATATATCAGTACCACCTCGTACAGTCAGTGTAAATGAACAGAACATAGAAAGAAAAGAGAATAAAGAACAAAAGGAAATAAAAAGGAAATTTCACCACAGCTTGTCATTTCAAACTCGCTCGTCTCATTTACAGCTGGTAATAGTGTCTTTTAAGAGTAAATAATGCTTGATAGAGAGTAATTACTGTTACAGTTGTTTCTAATTATGTTGTTAATTATACTCATACTAGCAGGAACGCTGTTCTGCTGAAAACATGCCAAAGTTAACCACATTCCTCTTGGTGCTCTTTAATTTATTCTTCACCATCATCCCGTTACGTTAGGAGGGTTGGAGTAAACACACACTTTCAGTTTCTACCAAAATCTTCTGCAACATGCTCATGTCCAACACACAGTGTGACATAGTGACAGTTACCAACCATGAACATTAAAGTTGAAATTTGCTTACAGAGATCATCGTACGTCACTGCAACTTTAAACAGAACACAAACATGTTCATACTCAAACTCTCATAACCAGACATCCAGTAATACACACACACACACACACACACACACACACACACACACACACACACACACACACACACACACACACACAGAATGATGCAAACTCTGTATGCAAAAGGTAGATCTGTGTCAGAACACACTGCCAAACTGTGTTTAAACATGAAAATGAATCAGTCTGCATGTGGGTTAGCTTAAACAATACAGCTACTGATTATCTGAATTGCTTCATGTTGCATGAGATGATTCTCACGTCTGACTTCTTCATTACAGTTTTACACACATGGATGGACAGAACTTAATCCTGTCCTCAAAAACCCAAAGGGCCACGTCTCTCACCTTGACCTCTGCTAACCACCCATGTGAAAAACATGGGTTACATGTGGCCTCATAAAAAGGTTCTAAAACCCCATAAGAAGGGTGCGGAACATGTTTCATGTGTTCTTTTCACATATAAGTGTGATTTTCTCACATGTGAAGTTTGTGGGATTTTTCACATTGTGTATCTGAACTGTACCTGCAGTCTTTGCTGCAGAAGTTACAAAAAACCCTCCGAAAATATTCTTTATGCACTAAAACATGTGATTAAACAAAGCTGCTCCTTTGTGCTGGTTATCTGAGTTAACGTCATTTGCATGTCTGCAGTTGGTCTCCACATAACAGAGCTCTGGTTGTTTAGCCTGTCTTTGTCCTGAGATATTTGGCAAACAGAGTTTGGAGGACTGGGGTTTGATCTCTGGTGCCAACAAGCTACGTGTCAAAGTATCGTTGGTCAAGGTACTGAACCTGCAACTGCCCCCTGAGCACTGTAAAAAATGGCTGCCCTCTGCTCCTCAGAAATGAGGATGGGTCAGATGCAGAGCCTGAAGAGCCCCAAGAAGGTTCAACAAAGTGTAAATATATTATGATGTTTAAAGTTTCTCTGTTCACTATCTAGTTCAGAGTAACCATGTTTGATGACACTGTTATATGTAGTGAGAGCTGGGAGCAGGTGGATGAATATCTGGAGAGGTGGAGGTACACTGGAAAGAGGGATGAATGTTAGCTGCAGCGAGACAGAGTCCATGTGTGTAAATGAGAAGGATACAAGTGGGACAGTGAGACTACAGAGAGCAGAGACAAAGAAGGTGGAGGACTTTAAATGCTTGGAGTCAACAGTCCAAAACAACAGAGAGTCTGGAAATGAGATGAAGAAACCTTTGCAAGCAGGTTGGAATGGGTGGAGGAAAGTGTCAGGAGTTATGTGGGACAAAAGAGTCTCAGCAAGAATGAAAGGACAGGTGGACAAGATAATGATGAGACCAGCCATGTTGTTTGGTTTGGAGACGTACCACTAAGGAAGGGACAGGAGACACAGCTAGAGGGAGCAGAAATGAACATGTTGAGGTTCTTTGGGAGGGACGAGGAGAGACAGGATCAGGAATTAGTCCATCAGAGGGACGAGGAAGGACAGGATCAGGAATGAGTCCATTAGAGGGACGAGGAGGGACAGGATCAGGAATGAGTCCATCAGAGGGACAAGGAAGGACAGGATCAGGAATGAGTCCATCCGAGGGACGAGGAGGGACAGGATCAGGAATGAGTCCATCAGGAGGGACAAGGAAGGACAGGATCAGGAATGAGTCTATCCAAGGGACGAGGATGGACAAGATCAGGAATGAGTCCATCAGAGGGACCAGACTGAGATGGTTTGGACATGTCCAGAGGAGGGACAGTGGATTTATTGGAAGAGGATGCTGAGGTGGGAACTGCCAGGCAGGAGGTCTAGAGGAAGACCAAAGAGGAGACATATGGATGTAGTGAAGGAGGACATGAGGTTGGTTGGTGTGAGAGAAGAAGATGCAGAGGACAGATGGAGACAGAGGACGTGCTGTGGAGACACCTGAAGGAAGCAGCTGAAAGGAGAAGAAGAAGAAAACCCACAATGCAACTCAGTTTGTTAAATCGACTCTCAGAGACTCATTAAAAGAAAAAAAATTCCAGTAAATTTAGTTCTCAGTGTCTCAATGAGGCTTAAATTGAGGTCAAAGTTCATTCTCTGGGTCTATCAGGAACGATCAGATTTAGTTAAAAAAGACTTTGTCAAAGAATAATTCAATAATCAGAATCAGAAATAAACATAGAAATATGTCTGTGTTTATTTGGTTTTATGACCTGAAACACGGTACGTGTTTGTTTACCTTTCATTTTCATTTCTCAGTATAAATTTGCATGAAGTCTGTGGAAACAAGGACTTCCTGTAATTTTATTATGGAAAAAATGAAAATAAAAAAATTCCAACATGCTAATAAAATACAGGAAACATCTCTGAAAATATATCATATTAAAGTTTTTTTTATCTTGTTGTTATCTTTAATAAAACAATAAGTTACTAGTTCTTCATCTCTAAAAACATCATTTTATAATAATGGAACCTTTAGAAAATATAACTTGTGTTCACGAGCTCCTGGTTGTGGGCGTGTCTCTCTTCAGATGAAAGGACGAAGGTGTGGACAGATCGATATGAACCCTGGTTTTAGTTCCCTCACAATATTTTTCAGTCTCACATTGGACACCAGCAGGACGTCCTGACAGACGGGTTGGACTGTGGTGAGTATTAAAACATGAGACTGTATGTTCTGCTTCTGGTAAGTTCTACAGTAATCAGCTGATCAAACATCTTAGTGCATTTCAGGAATCTTAATATTAATAATAGAAATCAATATTCTGTTATTCATTGCTGGAAGTTTTTAAACTGTTACAGTAGTTTAAACTGTTTAACTGTAATGTTCGTTTATTTTACATCAGTGAGTTTAAATGTTTTTTATATCTGACTTTGTTAGTTAAAACTGTCTGTTGGTTTTATGTCAAAGTTCCAGATAAAACCGAGCAGTAAAATTCTAATAGATATCAGATCATGATCTACATCTTCAAGTGTTTCATGAGGTTCTTATAACTCAGTTCTCTCTCTTCTGCTTACAGGCCGTGATGCAGCTGGTTCATCTTCTCCTGCTGTTGGGTATGTTTCTGACTGTTTGTCACTGTAAAGATAAAAAACTGAATTGAAAATAAATATTAAGTTAAAGTAAAATGAAACAACAAAAATCTTTGCTGCAAATAACCAATAGTAGTAAAGCAAAGAGTATGTTTGCAGTTTTTTATCTATCATACATTTATGAACCTAATTCTTTCTCTAATGTGGAAGATTCAAGAAACAAAAGTTCAGAAAGAAAAAATTCCCTGTTTATGGAGAAATGTTTTTAAAAATTCCATACAAATTATTGACATTGTTAAAAGCCAATAATCAGTGATCTAATTTCTGATCATTGATCATTCCCAGTTAATCTGTGTATATAAAGATCCGGATAGAAGGATGATGTAAATATTGAAATATTTAGGATTTAGGAGTTCCTTTGAGAGTTTTATTTTTATTTCTTTCTGTAACTTTAAAACAATTTTGCTAAAACTCATAAAAAATAAAATCATTGAGATGAAAATTTGTAAAGTTTAACAGAGAGCTGTAAATGTATTGAGATAGTTTACATTAATAAACACGTTTCAACGAGTTACACAACAGACAAGTTTTAATCAGCAGTTCATGTGTTGTATATGGAACTAGGCGTCAGTCATGTAAATTAAAACGATCAAATCTGTATTATATTTACATTTTAAAAGTTAATTACATCATATTAAACTAAAACCAAATGCAATAAATATGTAAAAGTTAAACACATTAATGATATGAATGTTAAAGTAATCAGATTACTCAGGACAAACTGTTTGTCTACTGTTTAAGTTAGTTTTTTTCAGTGACTCTTTTTAAGTATTTATTTCTCTCCATGTTAATTAGTTTTCTGTCTGTTTCATTTCTTAATCAGTGAAAATCTGAAACAAAGAACTAAAAGCAAATAAAGTTTCTGTTTTATAGGAACCTTCCAGCTGCTTGTTGTTACCCTAGCTAACTCTGATGTCAAACTCAATGAATGTTCTCAGTCCTGGTGCTGCACTCCAGATCAAAAAAAATGTTTCTTGAAATTTGACTTTTGTAAATGTGGCACAGTCAATCTGAAAGTCAAATTTAACAATGGAAACAATCAATGCAATGTGCTTAAAAATGGACAAAATAGCAACTCTAAATTGTCTGTGACTGTGAAGGAAGGTAAGCACCTTTAATCTTTTTCCAATATTTTTCTTTGAGAAATTCAGTTGAACAAAAAACTTTCTGTCTGACATAAATCTGTTTATGTTAAATATTTTCACTTTAACTCAAGCTGCACACTAAGAATTATAGTTTTTAAAGGACGATTACATGTCTAAATTTAAAATTTTGTGCTTTTTTTTGTTTGTTTTTCTGTAGATGTCTATGATGAACAATGTACAATTAGTTTTCAATCAAATGTCTGTAATATCAGGTAAATACATCTCAGTGTATTTAATTATTAAAAACTACTGCTCTGTGTTAAAGATTTAAACCAGTAAGTTTAATTGTAGAAATATTCATGTTCATTTTAACAGATCTTTTTTCTTCCACAGTGCAGAATTACACATCCACAAATCAGCTCCAGCTACAGTGAAGTTTTCTCTAACAGAACTTCGAATCCATCAAAGCAGCGATTCTCTTTCAAATTCTAACTTTTCTTGTTCATTGGAAGAAGACTCTAACCATGAGCACACTGTCAGAATCTGTCCAACTCCTAATTCAGGCAAGTTTTCCTTTAAAACTGTGTTGATGTGTGTGTAGTTTATCACCACCAAACATGCAAGTGTGTATGTGAAGGACAAATTGTCGAAACACTTTGGGAGATGTCTGACTTAAAAACGTACACGACATTTACTATTTTTCTCCTCTTAGTTTTACTCAGTAGATTAAAATAAACAATCTGCTGTTTATTAGTGAGTCAATGGATTTTTTTTTAATGAAGATATGCAGGACCATGGGCGGGGCTTCAGGGGGGGCTGTTAGGACGGTACACCCCCGGCCCCCGGACATCAGAGGGGCCCGGCTTAGAAGTATGATGTGAGAGATGGGCCTCTTCCACATCTGAAAAAACTGGTGAAGACCCTTTTATAATTCTCACTCAGCGGAGGATGGAGTTTGGGTTCCAATTACAGAACCGTGCAGAATGCCGATTCCTGCGGGGTTTATGCGTTGCCCAGTCAGGGCCCGGTCATTTGCTCCGCCCCCTGCCTGGCTCTGATTTGTTCCACTAATGTACAGGACATGTTCTAAAACTTACAAATGCTGTTCTGTTTCAGATTGTATCAATAAAACATCTCTGAAGTTTCACAGAATACACAGAACTTGGATTGAAGCCTTTAAGCACTGCCACAGATTAAACTCCTCCCTGGTTGAAATCATCAACCAAACAGTGCAGGATGAGGTGAACAATCTCCTGAAATGTAAGACAGGTTATGAGGACGGGG
Source organism: Pachypanchax playfairii (assembly GCA_006937955.1). NCBI lineage: Eukaryota > Metazoa > Chordata > Actinopteri > Cyprinodontiformes > Aplocheilidae > Pachypanchax > Pachypanchax playfairii. The sequence goes on from SSNP01000052.1 coordinate 2,195,034, forward strand.
TCTGGGTCGGTCTGGAACGTTCCATCTTTGGTACTAATGTAGAGTGGATGTGGACTTCAGGGTCCAAAGTTGTGAACCCTGTATGGAACTGCAGCTTTCCTGTCAACCGCTGGAACAACCACTGTGGGAAGATTATCAGACTTAATGAGTCGGAGCCAATTAAGCTGCTGGATGCCGACTGTCATGATGAACTATCTTACATCTGTCAAGGTGAGATGAGTTTCTATATTAAACGGTTTAGTTTTATTTTCAGGTTAATTAAAGCTTCAAATTAAGATTCAATGTTAAAAAAAAAAAAAGTAAAATCCTTTTAACTGTCTTTTCTCTGCAGGTCGAGTGTAAAGCTGTATAAAGATCTACAATCTCTGATTGTCTTTATGTTCATTTGGAGATCATTTTAATAACTCCTGTGTTTTAGGCTTCCTTCATAAAACATGACGACCTTACTGACATGTCAGATGATCTAAAATATGAATTATCTTTGAGATTCTGTCCTCACTCCTCAAATCTCACACGTTACATCTGCCACAGCAGAGTTTGTGTTTCTACCAAATCTTACAGAAAATGTATCAAATTGTTTATTTTTGTTTAGTTGATCTTTCAGTTTAAAATAAAAAAAACTAAATAAAGGTTTTTTTTTTCTTTTCTCACTGAATGCTGGTACACCAAGTAATAAATACTGCTTTTTGAGGTCACCAGCTCTATTTTATTTTACATCATGTATTTATATGAACTTGATTGTTCAATTACATTTATTATAAGTCATTTATTTCTGAACATGTTTATGAGGTTAAATTGTTGGTTTTTCTGTTTTAAGGTCTTTAATCAAATCCACTATAAAGTACTTCTAAGTAACTGATGGGAATATATTCCCAACACTGTCTGGTCTTTTCAAAAATCAAAATCTATTTAGTTCTCATTGTAATATTCAAGGCAGAACCTGAAGACTGTTCTGTTTCTTACTACCTCCATTCTTAAAATAATATTTTTATTCCTTTAGAAAGTTACCACACAGTATCTTATCAAATCATTTAATGAAATGTTTGAAGATATGAAGTAATAATGAGACATATACTGATGTAGATTCTGTTTTAGATAATAAGACCTTATTAAATAGAGACATGTCTCTTATCACTGTCTAGTCTTCATCTGTCTCTCCATCAACTCGTCTGCATCCTGTTCATCTCCATCCTGTCTGGACGGGCTCAGGTGATGTTTGTTGTGTTCCATGAACTAGACAGTAACTAGAGAGTAGAACAGTCTGCTATGTTGAAGCTCCGGGACACTAAGAGTCTCACGGCTTGTTGTTGTGACACTCTCACTTACATACTTGTTATGGGAGGTGTTTCACTGGCCCGTCTATGACCGTGGTCCAACATTACAACAGTGAAACTCAGCTGAAAGAAAACAGGTGTAATCAGTCCAATCACAGATCTGTGGTAGAGATATCTGCCTTCAGGTGCACGTAATGTCACGCAAGACGTGAAGACCAGAAAAGACAAGATCTCATCCAGCAGATGATACATTTAGATGCTGAGACATTCCTCACTAACACTGTTTGCTTTGCTGCATCTACAAAAAAAACTCCACTGGCTGTGTGACTCATTAAATATGATTCTCAAGGAAGTAGCAGCATATTTTGAACAGCGGTTTATGATGTCATTATCTTGCAACAACTTGTCTTTAGGGTCATGAGAGATTTCTGCTGTGAAGTCATGCCTGAGTGGTGACATGAGTTGTCACATGTAGCATGTGTTTATTTAAAGAGGCCATTTCACAAAAATTTCAGGACTTTGTGGTTATTTCTTAAGCATTAACTAGTAATATGAAACATTTTATAAATAAAAAACTTCAGGAAGCACTGATTAACAGACCATTCAATCTGTCTGTGTTAAAATTCGGGTGGTTCCTGCTCCTTCCGTCAGGCCTCGAGCAGAAGCTCGTTCATATTCATTGTTTGAATTTGCTGGACTCTGATTGGCTAACAAACTAGCCTATGAGAGCAAGATATACTGTTTCCTGCCCCGCTGGTAACAGCAGTCGTTCTCTCTTCCTGTTTGCTACGTCTTATGCTAACAGCTTTTAGCCAGCAGCATGCTAGGTGTGGTTTCAACTGCGGGAGCTGATGAATACTAACGAACAAAGGAGTTGTGATGAAACAGATACAGGCCGTTAGAACTCGGGAGAACTCGGGTTTTATTACCACCTGCGTAGTTTGAGAGATAAAAACTGAAAGAGAAGTTGTTGATCTGTTTTCACCCACTATGAAGGTAAGAACACCTGTGGAGCTAAAATATTCAACAGAAACCTCAGAAAAAACGTTTTTAATGGAAGGGACTCTTTAAACTCTTTAAGCAACCAAACTATATATTTACAACTTATTATAACTGAAATCAAACGAACCAAAATTAGGCTAAATGCACCAAGTCACTGTTTCCTCTTTTGGAAATAAAACAAAATAAAACAGAAAACTCCCTCAGACAAACTCAATTAATAACCTCATTTCAAAATAAATTACTTTAAATTCTACAATTCAGACAGGTAACTAGAAAATATATAAAAAATAATCAAAGTTAATTCTTATCAGTATCAATGACGTTAAATACACTGACCTTCACTTCAACAATAGAGACACACATAATGAACCTATAATGAAGATAAATAAATGTTTACAACTTGTAGCAGTTTCATCTCGTCCCAAACCTCCAGTAACATAAGTACAAAGATCAGAATCACATTTTAAACACAAATAAATCTTGGAAATAACAAAGAAACAGAAAAGTTACATAAACAAGTGTCTAATAAATAAACAAATTCCAACTTAAACAATTTGTGTGTTGATTTAACCAAAGATAATAATAAACATAATCTATCGTCAAATGCAAAACATAAACAAACCCGGATACAGAATAAAATTTAATCTGGTTAAATCAACCAGAAACTAGTAGAGTTAACTTAGATTAACAAACAGATTAAACTGGAGACACGTGATGCTCTCACCCACTTTGTTACACAAACCATGAGGAAACAAGGAAATGCCAAAACAAAAAACCTGTTCAGAACACGAGAAGAAATAAAAGCACAACTTGTTCTTTTTTGTCGCTCTTTACAGAAATTTCACCACAGCTTGTCATTTCAAACTCGCTCGTCTCATTTACAGCTGGTAATAGTGTCTTTTAAGAGTAAATAATGCTTGATAGAGAGTAATTACTGTTACAGTTGTTTCTAATTATGTTGTTAATTATACTCATACTAGCAGGAACGCTGTTCTGCTGAAAACATGCCAAAGTTAACCACATTCCTCTTGGTGCTCTTTAATTTATTCTTCACCATCATCCCGTTACGTTAGGAGGGTTGGAGTAAACACACACTTTCAGTTTCTACCAAAATCTTCTGCAACATGCTCATGTCCAACACACAGTGTGACATAGTAACGGTTACCAACCATGAACATTAAAGTTGAAATTTGCTTACAGAGATCATCGTACGTCATTGCAACTTTAAACAGAACACAAACATGTTCATACTCAAACTCTCATAACCAGACATCCAGTAATACACACACACACACACACACACAGAATGATGCAAACTCTGTATGCAAAAGGTAGATCTGTGTCAGAACACACTGCCAAACTGTGTCTAAATATGAAAATGAATCAGTCTGCATGTGGGTTAGCGTAAACAATACAGCTACTGATTATCTGAATTGCTTCATGTTGTATGAGATGATTCTCACGTCTGACTTCTTCATTATAGTTTTATATTTCAAATAGGTTGAGTCATTCAAAAGTTTAAAAAAATAGGATAGGAAGGATGATATTCATTCTGACTTTGTTAAGGCTCAGACTTTATGTTGTCTTAGTTAACATTACAATGAAACTGGCTTTCTGAAGCTGACTGGTGGTGTAAAAAATCAAAAGTCAATTAATTTAATCAAGGTAAACGCAAAGCTCTCAGTAGGCTACTATGGTTGTAAATGTGTAACAGACGAACCTTGTTTTGATGTATTTTTGACTTCGGATCAGAAGATTGAGGGTTCGAGTCCCTCTGTGGTCATAATATCCCTTGTTGATTGGCTTCTTTGTACTTATCTTATGTTATTAAATCTGTAGGCATACACGTTCTTATATGCTAATACATACTGCAAAAAGTTCTAGTCAAATGTCACGCCTGTGAGCTCTGAACGTTGGTGACTCACATTTGAGGTAGATGCTGGAGATGTCCCACGAAGCCATGTTAGCTAGTCGGAGTCTTGTTGGCGGTGACCATCATTGGGACACCAAACAGCTTTCAATTCAACCTTCTACACAAGCAAAAACTAGCATGTCTCTTAGTTGACATCCCAATGAAACTGGCTTTCTGCAGCTGTTGGCTGTTCTGCAGATTGGCTGCAGCAGATGTTATTAAATCTGTAGGCATACACGTTGTTATATGCTAATACATACTCCAAAAAGGCGTCTGACTTCGGATCAGAAGATTGAGGGTTCAAGTCCCTCTGTGGTCATAATATCCCTTGTTTAGTGGCTTCTTTGTACTTATCTAAACAAATATGTATAGATGTTATTAAATCTGTCGGCATACACGTTCTTATGTGCTAAAACATACTACAAAAAGTTCTAGTCAAATGTCACGCCTGTGAGCTCTGAACGTTGGTGACTCACATTTGAGGTAGATGCTGGAGATGTCCCACGAAGCCATGTTAGCTAGNAGGAATCTTGGTGAAATTGTGGAGCAAGACATTTTGTCATCTTAAAATACCTTCCATTGGTGTGCGTCCCTGAGAAAAAGGACTTTTTACCAATGTTGTCCATTGTGAGATCAGAATGCTGCTGACCTCAGCTGAAGACTCACTGGAAAGAGTTCTTTAGACTTCAACTCATTTGATTTAGAATGGAAGCAACAGTTGAGGAAGAGCATGAGGAGATTTTCAAGGAAGTTAATTGATTCGTTCAAAAAAGAGCTAACATGAAGGATTATATTCAATCTGACTTTGTTAAGGCTCAAGACGTTGTTCTGTTGTCTTAGTTGACATCACAATGAAACTGGCTTTCTGCAGCTGACTGGTGGTGTAAAAAATCAAAAGTCAATTAATTTAATCAAGGTTAACACAAAGCTCTCAGTAGGCTACTATGGTTGTAAATGTGTAACAGATGAACTTTATTTTGCCTGACCACATGGCCTAATGGACAAGGCATCTGACTTCGGATCAGAAGATTGAGGGTTCGAGTCCCTCTGTGGTCATAATATCCCTTGTTTAGTGGCTTCTTTGTACGAATCTAAACAAATATGTATAGATGTTATTAAATCTGTAGGCATACACGTTCTTATATGCTAATACATACTGCAAAAAGTTCTAGTCAAATATCACGCCTGTGAGCTCTGAACGTTGGTGACTCACATTTGAGGTAGATGCTGGAGATGTCCCACGAAGCCATGTTAGCTAGTCGGAGTCTTGTTGGCGGTGACCATCATTGGGACACCAAACAGCTTTCAATTCAACCTTCTACACAAGCAAAAACTAGCATGTCTCTTAGTTGACATCCCAATGAAACTGGCTTTCTGCAGCTGACTGGTGGTGTAAAAAATCAAAAGTCAATTAATTTAATCAAGGTTAACGCAAAGCTCTCAGTAGGCTACTATGGTTGTAAATGTGTAACAGACAAAATTTATTTTGCCTGACCACATGGCCTAATGGACAAGGCGTCTGACTTCGGATCAGAAGATTGAGGGTTCGAGTCCCTCTGTGGTCATAATGTCCCTTGTTTAGTGGCTTCTTTGTACTAATCTAAACAAATATGTATAGATGTTATTAAATCTGTAAGCATACACGTTCTTATATGCTAATACATACTGCAAAAAGTTCTAGTCAAATGTCACGCCTGTGAGCTCTGAACGTTGGTGACTCACATTTGAGGTAGATGCTGGAGATGTCCCACGAAGCCATGTTAGCTAGTCGGAGTCTTGTTGGCGGTGACCATCATTGGGACACCAAACAGCTTTCAATTCAACCTTCTACACAAGCAAAAACTAGCATGTCTCTTAGTTGACATCCCAATGAAACTGGCTTTCTGCAGCTGTTGGCTGTTCTGCAGATTGGCTGCAGCAGATGTTATTAAATCTGTAGGCATACACGTTGTTATATGCTAATACATACTCCAAAAAGGCGTCTGACTTCGGATCAGAAGATTGAGGGTTCAAGTCCCTCTGTGGTCATAATATCCCTTGTTTAGTGGCTTCTTTGTACTTATCTAAACAAATATGTATAGATGTTATTAAATCTGTCGGCATACACGTTCTTATGTGCTAAATACATACTGCAAAAAGTTCTAGTCAAATGTCACGCCTGTGAGCTCTGAACGTTGGTGACTCACATTTGAGGTAGATGCTGGAGATGTCCCACGAAGCCATGTTAGCTAGAGGGACTCTTATTGGCGGTGACCATCATTGGGACACCAAACAGCTTTCAATTCAAACTTCTACACAACCAAAAACTAGCATGTAGGAATCTTGGTGAAATTGTGGAGCAAGACATTTTGTCATCTTTAAAAAATACCTTCCATTGGTGTGCGTCCCTGAGAAAAAGGACTTTTTACCAATGTTGTCCATTGTGAGATCAGACTGCTGCTGACCTCAGCTGAAGACTCACTGGAAAGAGTTCTTTAGACTTCAACTCATTTGATTTAGAATGGAAGCAACAGTTGAGGAAGAGCATGAGGAGATTTTCAAGGAAGTTAATTGATTCGTTCAAAAAAGATCTAACATGAAGGATGATATTCAATCTGACTTTGTTAAGGCTCAAGACGTTGTTCTGTTGTCTTAGTTGACATCACAATGAAACTGGCTTTCTGCAGCTGACTGGTGGTGTAAAAAATCAAAAGTCAATTAATTTAGTCAAGGTTAACGCAAAGCTCTCAGTAGGCTACTATGGTTGTAAATGTGTAACAGACGAAATTTATTTTGCCTGACCACATGGCCTAATGGACAA